>RJWT010011250.1:0-23463 GCA_004365215.1 Cuniculus paca
TAGAATTACAGGGTGTGCCACCAAAGCTAGACTTAAAAAAAGGACTTTGGAATTTTTCACCATAAAGAAATGACAAATATTTGAAAAATTTGGTTTAACCCGATTTAAACATTATACAATATATACGTATCAAAACATCCAATTACCCCAGTAATATGTGGAATGCTTTGTTTTTATGTATCAGTTAAAAATAAATTTAAAAAAGAAAAATGCCAAGCTGCTGGTCTTAAGGATAAGGATTTTACCTCCCAATGTTCCCACAGCTGGTTGCTTTTGGGAAACTCCGAGAAGGGGACTTAGGAGTTACCAGCTCTGATTTCTGCTGACTTCAGCAGGTAGAGACCATGGGCAAAATCACTGGGCCAAAATAAGCAGATGGCCAGGCATGGTGGTGCACACCTGTAATCCTAGCACGTAGGAGGCTGAGGCAGGAGAATGGCCATGAGTTCAAGGCAGCCTGGGCTACCTATCGCTACCCTTTCTCAACAAGTCAAAATAAACAAACACGCACACGCCCTGCCATATTATATCGGTGGACACCTTTGTCCACGTGGGTTGCTGTTTGTCTGAAAACCACGAGAACGAATCGCGCCCGAATCCAGGGCGTGCAGCAGTCCCAGCGAGCTCTTAGGGACGTCGGGCGGCTGGGTTCACAGAGCTTGGGGCGCAGCCTCGCTCTCCAGGAGGGCCCTGCCCCCAGTGCACACTCAGCCAGCCACCCTGATATTTTCAGCAAGAGGGGCACACTCTAGTTTCGGACAGGTCTTGAACTGAAATCTGCTTTCGTGTTGCAGTCATGCCATGGTCCAGATGCTGAGCTCTGGTTAGAAGTTGCTGTCACCAGTGGCCTTGGGGACACGCAGGGTTGTTCCCGTCATGCACACAGCCCCACTCCCTTGCACTCTGCCTGTGCTGTGCACTCGGGCACTGCTCCCTGCTGCTTCCTCGACGATCTGGCCCTTCAGTCACTTGAGCTCCCCTAACCGTGGCCCGAGTCACCCACCGCAGTGCTGCAGTGTTGTTGTCTTGGTTACTTTTCTCTTGCTGCTGGGACAAAACACCTGACACCCAAAGTGAAGCGAGGAAAGGTTTATTTAGCTTACAGTTTCTGGAGGTTTCAGTCCATAATCAGCTGGCTCCGAGGCAGGGTGGCAGGGCACAGGGACAACACTTCAAGGCAGCAGCCAGAGCAAAAGGGGAAAATAAGCCTCTTCTCTACCCTCAAATTGTACACAGGCCACCCCCCCACCTTCCCAGGGCGGGTGTAGCACTCGCAAAATGTCCTTGCCCTCTTTTGCACAGGATGAGGATATTTACAAAGTAAGAACCCTGGCTCCCTGCTGAGTCTCTCAGTTAAACTTGTAAACTGCTCAAGTTGACACAATGTACCACCAATAAGAGTCCTCCAGCGGGGCAGCACTCCCTGCACCCTGAGCTCTGTGCCCAGGCCAGCGCTGTCACCAGCTGTGCCACCTCCGGGCAGAGGGACCTGGAGTTACAACCAGCTGCGGCCTCCACCTGGCTGACTGCTTTTCAGCCCTGCGTGCGAAGTCCACATTCATTCCCATTAAATGACAATCCTGCTAGTTTGGGTCCCTAATTCTAAAATAATAACACCTCTTCCAGTCCAAACTCGTGTCATATTTTAACCTCCTTTCTTTTTCCTCAGCTGCACCTTCTCTTCTACAAACCTAACAGCGCCTTCTCTCTGTGTCAGAACACTGAAGAAGCCAAACAAAGCCAACCCCGCTACTTGGATCAATTATTAAACATCAAAGCCTGAGGCGGAACAGAGTCTGAGTAGAGTCCAAGTTAAACGCAAATCTTCACTTGCCAGGAAGTTTACTCCTAGCTGGCTTTTACCTAACGTGGACTGAAAAAACAAAAATGCTCCAGTCACTGTAGAGCATGTGTAGGAAGCACTTAGGGTATCTAACAGATATTAAATACTTGAAATATAGATTCTCGTTCTTTGATGTGTGCAGAAGATACTTTAAGAACAGCAGAGAATGATTTTATTACAATTTTAGATTCATTCAAGAATTTTGAGTTATACTAGTACTATAAAATTGAGTTTGCTGACAATTTTCTTTGCACTATTTAGTGTTCATGACAATTATTCCTTACATGGCCTTTTAAGTCCATAAAAATTAAAGTAATTATAAAGAAATTAAAAAGGCATCCTACTTAGCTTAGCATTTACGGGCTATGTGCAGAAGTATATACGACATGTCAAAAAATAGCAAATGCTGAATTTTTGAGAAATGTATTAGAGTGAAGGACGTGTTGCCACTAGGTCCCCTTCAGTATGCCCCCTTGTGCATGACCCAGCCCGTGGTTCTCACCACTTTCTACAACAGCTCTGGAGTCCTCTTCCATGAGTGTCTGTACTTGCACTGTTGTCATGGTGGCCTCAATGTCCTGAATCCATTCAGAATGTTTACCTTTCATGTCATTTTGGCTTTGGGGAAGAGTAACTTAGGCACCAACTGGTCAACCATGCTGAATCGGGGGAATGAGGTAGATGAGGACAGACGGTGAGGTGGACGAGGACAGATGGTAAGGTGTTCACGAGCCGCCTTTTTGGAGGATGGTGCACAGAGGCTGCAGTGATCACAGCTTGTAGAGACACTCACGAAGGAGCACTCCCAGAGCTGCTGCAGAAAGCACCAAGAGCGATGGGATGTGGGTGTCTGAAGCCAGGGGGAGTAGGCTGAGGGAAATCAACAGCCATGTGTCTTTACTGTACTAAATTTTTTAACCTTAAACACATCATATTTTCTGATCAGCCCTGGTAGTCCAAAGCACCATTATGAGCTACATGATAGTGACCACAAAGACCACAGCTGAGCTGGGGGCTGTGAACTCGGAGAGGAATCTAGGCTGACAGCTTTAGAGCAAGAGAGGAAAGGCCAGACATGTTTTCAGCGGACGGGTGAAGGCGTTGCTGGGGGAGCAGGGAGGGAGTTTCTGTCTTTAAACGCAAATGATCCCGCTCACCCAGCACCTGAGTGCGCTGACTTCTTGTTGTCTTTCGGGGCTGGGGCGGAACCCGGGGCCTCCTCGCGTTGCATCCATGCAAGGCTTCACCCCCAGCCGCATCCTACGCTGATACAGCAGCCCTGCCATCCCGGGGCGCCCTGGACGCAGGGCTGTGTTTTCCTGCCCCGCTCCTCCCGGGACGCAGACCCACACGCCTGCGAGTGGTCCTGGGGCACCCAGCTTCGGTGCTGTTTGCTGGGGACGGCGCAGCGGGCGTGAGCGCGACCCCAGCCGCATCTGCAGCCCTTTAGTTGTTTTCCAAGAGCGAGGCACAGAGACCCTGGACCGCCGGGGTGGGCGTTGCTGGTGGTTCGTGAACCGCCCGCTCTGAGATTCCTCGAAAGGTGAAGCCAAGAATGACCGTCGGTTCCCGCGAATTCCACTGCCGGGCACGAGCCCAGGAGCAGCGCAGCGGGGACTCAGCGGGTCTGCACACACCCAGCGGGCAGCAGCCGGGCGCCACGACGGGCGAGGCGGATGAGCAAAAGCCGCGTGCACACGGCACGGACTCGCCGGGGCTGCGACCTGTGAAACCCACAGACCAGAAGCCGAGCCCGGCGCAGCAGCTCGGACCGGAGCCCGGCGAGGCCTCTCCCGCCCGTGTGCCTGCTCCCCTGTGGCGGACGCGTCACTCCGGCCTCCCCTCCAGTCTGGGGGTGGGAGCCTCACCGGGAACACCTGAACGGAAAGTCACTCTGCCTTTCGACGGAGGGAGGTTCTGCGCACGCCCGGCGGGCTGCGGGAGAATCTCGAGGACTCGATGCCCAGTGACTTGCGCCTGTCCGAGGGCAAATGCAGCAGCTGCCGGCGCGCGACACCCTCGGAGCCTCAGACCCGCGACAAGGCGGGCACGGCCCCATACGGCTCAGCCGCGCAAGTGCCTGCCTGGCAAGCACAAGGTCCTGGGTTCGATTCCCGGTACCAGAAAAAAATCGCAGACAAGGCGGGTGGGATCAGGCGAGGAAGCGGGTTTCGGTTCTGCAAGATGAAAAGTTCTGGACACCAGTGGAGGTGGAAGTTGCACAACATTGTGAATTGGCACCACTTTTAACAAAAGAGACCACCGAGTAAGGCTCCTGATGACACCGCCACGTTTCCTGAGGCAGGAGGTGACCCCAAGAGGCAGGCACCCCCACAGCCTGCTTCTCCATGGCAGGCCTCAAGCTGCGAACCCCACATCTGTGCCTCGGTTTTATACTTTTTCCCGTGCTGTCTTCCCAGGTGTATCCGAGGTCTCCCACTGTCCACCTTCCCGTAGCACCTTCTAAATCTTCAGTGTGAATTACAGCTTAATCCTTCTAGTACATTAGCATCACAGTGATGGTGATTAAATAATCTGTTTGCTGAATGATGAGAAAATCAGTTTGGGGACTTCCAAGTCCTGCAAAAATGTAAATAATTGAACAACACTGTCCAATGTTAGTTGGCTCTAAAACAGCAGATGGAAAGTCCCGGATCAATTGTATCTTCTGTTTCTTTTCCTTTTTGACTGATGTGCAGATGCAGGGAATACCTGGGTCCCGACACCCAGTGAGTATTCATGGGTAAATGAACACATGTGCGCACGTGTGAATTATGGGAAGAATTTCCTTGCTGAAGGGAAGGAGAAATCCAACATCTCACACCAGCCAGCCAAGTCCAAAACTCAAGCAATGCATTTTAGAATGACATTACATTGTTGTGGGAATAATTCTCTTTTAAAAATACAGCTAATAATTGTCCATTTAGACAGAGTTAGTTTTCAAGTGCAGTAAACCAGTTAGAATGGAAATCTACTTCGATATCATTTAGTGGCCCCTTTTGTAAAGCAAAAATAAGAAAAGCCGCTGAAATTTCTATGCGTTGGTCTTCATGGCTTTGCACAGATTATAACAGAAAAATTTCAAGATTTACTAGACCAAAAGGAAAGGAAATCGTCTGTCATATTGGAAGAGAACTGGAGCAAAGAAATTTAGCTTTTGTAGTGCTTTGCGTTACAGTTTATATATAAATATGAATAACGTACAAGAACATTAAAATGCTGACAGAAAATTAAAACCCTCGAATTTTGTGCAACTAGAATGAGGTATGCTCAAAACCTTAAAAATTATGTTACGTGCTCACAACCTGTGCATCAGTGCTTCACGTGCACCCATGGGTGAGAAGGCAGAGGGGTGGGCTTGCCCGTGCCACAGGGAGCCGCCACCTAAGACGACCCAGAGGAACTGGCGGGGACCCTGCCCTCCACAGGGAGGTGTGGCCTGTGATCTGTGGGAGTCAGACTCTGGGTCCCTAGTAGACTTGCACAGATGGGGGGCATCAACACAAAATTTAAAGCTTAGGATTATGATGTTAAAATACAAGTATACAAAAGCACATGAAATGTGGGGGTGAGACACTGTTACATTTTTACATAAGAGAAATGGATGCAAAGTGGGTTTCCCGAATTGCTGCCAATCCTTAACGAGACCTTGATGACAGCTCTGTTTTCTTATAAGAAAACCTTGCCACTGTCCGGTGCCAGCCACAGCACGGCACTTGTCCCCAGCACTGCAAAAAGCGCCCCAAACCCGCAGCCCATTCCTCGTCAGAGCAGAGGAATTCGTTTTATAGAGATGGCATTGCTGACCCCCTGTAGACCACTCAGCACTCCACTGTCACAGCATTAAAAGTGACATTATGTCTCCTGATCCACTCTCCCCGTGTTTCTTTTTATTGCTGAATTGAGGCCATCTACACGACTGGTTACAGCCAGCATACATTGGTTTGTCTCTGCCATGCTGTCCTCCTGCTGTCGGTCCTCTGCTTTTCCCCTTCATTCAGTTGCCTATCTTGTTTGGCCATCCTCCTCTGAACCATGGTCATCTTTATCGCTCTCTAGAGTATCCTTCAGCACTCTCTGTAGGGTTGGTTTGGTGGTCATGAATTCCTTGAGTTGTTCTTTGTCATGGAAGTATCTTGTTTCTCCATTAATTTGGAAAGAAAGTTTTGCAGGGTGCATCAGCGTGGGTTGGAAGTTGTTTTCTTTCAGGATTTGAAACACTTCACTCTGAACTCTTCTTGACTTGATGGTTTGTGTTGAGAAGTCTGCTGTGATTCTGATGGGTTTTCCTTTATAGGTGATCTGTTTCTTTCCTCTAACAGCTTTTAATATTCTGTTCTTGTGCTGAATTTCTGGGATCTTGATTATTATATGTCTGGTTATAGGTTTATTTTGGTTATGCCTAATTGGAGTTCTGTATGCCTCACTTATCCGTATACCAGATGCTTTCCCCATGTTTGGGAATGCTTTTAATCTTTTGTTTAATCAGTTTTATTCTGTTTTGTTTTGTTTGATTTTATTATGTATGATGGTATGAACAGCTATTTTGAAGAAAAAGAGACATTATAGTAACCGTCATTCATTTCCTGTTATCTGGTTTTGAAGTCCTGTAAGCTTTCATTCTTTTGTTTTGATTGGTTTTAGTCTGTTTTCTATTATTTGATGTCACTGTGTATGAGGGCATGACAGCTATTTTGAAGAGAACAAGAGACACTAGGGAAGCCATCGTTGATTTCCTATTGTCTTGCTTTGAAGTCCTGTAATGCTTTCATTCTTTTGTTTTGATTGGTTTTATACTGTTTTGTTTTATTTGATTGTATTATGTGTGAAGGTGTGGACAACTATTTAGAAGAAAACAAGAGACCTTACGGTAGCCACTGTTGGTTTCCCGTTGTCTTGTGAAGTCTTGTGTTGCTTGCATTGTTCTGTTCTGATTTGCTTTGTTTGGTTTTGTAAGGTTTTATTCTCTTTAAAATTAAAAAAAAAAGGAAAAAAGTGACATTATGTTTGCTTTATTGGGTGTTAATTTTTTATCTCAGTAATGCATGCCAGTCATGCAGCTGAGCGGTTTTGCTGTGATAGTGTCTGCTGCCCACCCTGCCCCTGCCCCTGCCCCCTCCCCGTGCCCTGTCCCTCTTCTTCCGTGCTGTTACTGTCACACAGACACAGCCACTTCCAACTCACAGGTCGCTCCCTGGTTCCCAGTTTTGTGGTTAACGAAAGAGGGCAGGGATTCGTTCCGGGTGGGCTGTTTCTTTCCTTTCTCCCTTGGGAGCTTCCTGCACTGCCACCTTCCCAGCCCTCCTTTGCAGTCGCTTGCGGTCACAGCCGGGCTACCTCGAGCTTGTCTACTGGTCGGCCTGACGAGTGGGAGCTGTGGTGTCTCCCTGAGGCTGGGCACCCGAGAGCCTCACCGCTGTCATAGCCCCTGCAGCACAGCTGCTTCTCCCAAGGGAGGGGCGGGAGTGCCCAGCAGGGCCCAGGGTGGACGGGGCGCGGATCCGAGGGCAGCAGGCAGCCCCCTCTGGAAGCGGCTCCAGACTCACTCTGGGCGGAGCCCCATTCACAAACGTGCTGTGCAATCCCTGAGGACACAGTGCAGGAAATGTGGGGCGAAGTCCTCTCCTTCCCGCCCGCACCCCCGCCTGCTGCAGGCCAGTGAGCCGCGCGGTGCTCACCTGGGGTCGCCCCCCGCCCCCGGGCAGGGTAAATGGCACCTGGGAGGACTCTTGGGTACGAGAACCATCGTCAAGCTGTCAGTTAGCGTCTACGGGCAGCACAGTGAAGGCAAATGCCTTAGGCTGCCGACTTCTCCAGAATGGTCCGTTGGTTCTTTCATTTCCTCTCCTTTCCACGAGGCTTTTAAAGCACTCCGCATTCGGCCGCCGTTGGTGCCATGACTATTAATGTCCCATCTCCTGTCCTCCGGAGCTGGAGCCAGAGAGAGAGGTGAGACCTCGAGTCCTGGCTCCAAATCAGCAGCTTCCCCGACAGACCCTGGCCGGACACACCCAGCTGGAGTGGCCGGCACCAGCTCAGAGGGCGGCTCAGGCTGGGAAGCCGGATGAGGCAGGACGATGCGCTTGAGGCTGGCAGAGAGGAAGTCCTGGGGCAGCGAGTGGCGCCGCGAGGCCTGGGCGAGAGCGAGAGGGAGCGCCTGGCTGCCAGCCGCTGGTCCGTGGGTGCTCGGCTGCTCCTGACAGCTCCCAGTGGGCGAGGACGTTGTGGGGCGCAGGGGGCCCTGGAGAGCTGCTCCAGCAGGGGTGCTTTCTGCCCCTTGCTTCAGCTGACCATGTCGCAGCTTGCAGTGGCAAAGGTGACTGAGTCACCGCGTGGGCCCAGAGTCCTGATGCTGGAGCAGGAGGAGGTGGACGTTGCCGTGGGCACCGCTGCTGCCCACCCAGGTGCAGGAGTGCCCGCCCTTGGGCGCAGGAGTGATGCCCTGCTTTGCTTCTCCTGTGGCCCAGATAACCCGGGACCTCTCGGGGAAGGGAGCCCTGGGAGCCGCACTCCCCTCGGCTCCCGGACACCCTGCCAAACCCCCACATCAGCCGGCGGGGAGTGCGGTGCAGCACCCCACTCTGCAGCAGTCAGCCCAGCACGGGCAGTGTCTTAACTGATGAGAGAAACTGGACAGACACGCGCAGAGCTTGGTGTGAAAGAGCAAAACCTGTAGCAGGTGAAGGAGATTTTACTTGGGCTCCCCCACCCCAAACAAGTATGGTGGCTCAGACGTCTCCGCGCAAAATGTTAAGCAGCCTCCACTTGCTGGACGTGACCCGAGACAAATTCAGCCTTCTTAGGGTACGTGATGGATTCAGTGAGCGGGCTTCGTAAGTCCCTCAAGTCAGGCGGAGTAAGGGTTCCAGATGGAATGGGCGGACAGACGAGTGGCCGTCACCTGTCCTAATGGTGAGATCTCCTCACGGTGGAGCCGGTGAGCTGGCGTTGCCTGGGGGCCCAGCGACTGGGAAGGTTGAGGCAGGAGGAGCACCCGAGTTCTGGAGCCTCAGACTGCCTGAGCAGCATAGCAAGTCTGCTTCAAAAGAGAAGGAAGAAAGATTTCCCAGAGGAGGGGAGGAGGGGGTGCCCATCTGCCCAGTGGCATCCGCAGAGTGCTTGTGGAAGGGCCCGAGCCCCCTTTTTCTCTGACTGCAGCAATGTCTCAGCGCACAGAACTCACATCCCGCACCCTGAAACCATAGGCACCTGCCGGTCCAGCGTGCTGAGCTGACTCTTGCTCACTGCTAGTGCGTGTGCCTGGGGTGGGGACAGGAAGCGGGCCCTGCAGAGGCAGCAGAAGGGACAGAGCTGGCTGACTCAGCTCAGCCAACACCGCTGAACATCAGTGCTGGTCAGCCCAGCCCGAGCGCACGTGGCTGAGTAAGGGTTCGTGCTCCTGGCAGACGAAGAATGAAGGCCAGCAAGAGGGCCGAGGGAAGGCACTGGCAGTGGACACCAGCCTCGTCTGCTGGGCAGGGGCAGTGAATGACTTCTGCATCACAGCTGACTTCAGAGCTCCGATCAAGAGCCCCTAACTGAGCTGGATGTGAGGGAGCAGCCTTGCCACTGAGGCACTCTGGGAGGCTGAGGCAGGAGGATTCAAGTTCAAGCCCAGCCTGCACAAATTTTTGTTTTGTTTTTGCTAATTACGAGCATTTTACATGGATGCGAAGAGGTGATGTCGGCTGGATCTGGGCCAGAATCTGCAGCAGTCAGGCTGCTGTGTCCTTTCCTGCCCTGCATGCTCCAAGCTAACCCCCTGCACCACAAAAATAAAAACCGACAAGGTGTTAACTTTGGAAAATTAAATCAAGGCCACAAAAGAGACATTCTCCTCCCTTCATCTTAGCTCACAGGGGTTTACTGCTCTTTTTTTAAAAAATCCACAACGCATCCACACACTAAGCAGTTGATTCTGAATGTAGCCTGCTCCTCAGCATCCTGTCCTAAGGGGTCGGTTAAATGCCTTTCAAAGTGATGGCACCGAGTCGCGTGGTGATGTCGGCTGACTTGGAGCTGCGGTCAGCCGTAGATAGAAGGCTTCATGTGACTCTCATGTTTCTGTGCAAACTAACGTGCTGCTGGGTAAAAAGCACTGTCTTGAGGAGCACGGAGGATGCACAGGGCTCCTGCTCTTGGTGACAGGAGCAGTGACGATGCCGTCACCCTCGGAAAGCAGACGCCGCAATGACGAGACGCGCTTGAGCCGAGCAGACCTCCAGTGACTTCATTTTAAATAAACAGTTCATTATGTTCCATTGAAGAATCTTTTCTCAGTAAGCTTTTGACTTTTTTCCCCCTGGTCCTTTCTTTTCACAGTTCGGGGCTGACCCTCGCAGCCTCACGTCTGCAAGCACTCTACCCTGAGCCTGAGCCGCACCCTCGGACTTAGTTTTCATTTTAATAGAATCAAAGCTTTTGTGCACTGGAGGTCGACCCCGAACCTCGCGCGTGCCTAGCCCAGTCTCTGCCGCTGAGCTACACTCCAGCTACTAAATGTTTATTCTTAATAGGCCAAAGTTTCATAGTGAAGATGTATGAATATATTGTGCATAACGTGTTTTCAAATAACAGTAAAAATCATGACTCAAGGCAGATTGAATGCTATGATGAAGGAATAAAATGCAGTTTAAAATAAATAATTAAAACCCAGTGTTTCAGCATCACTCTGGTGTGTAAGCGCTCATCACACGTTAGTTTTTAACACTTCAAAGTATGTCCCCCTGGGTCTCGGTCTTGAGAGTCAGGCTCCTTCTGCGGCGGTCGGGGGTCCTTCAGACAGGAAGCTGCTGGAATTCAGCATGAAGTCATTTTCCGTTTTTAAAATAATGACTTCGGGACACGACTACTAGTGTGACAGCTTCACAGGGCAAAACATAAGATGAGGAAATGGGTTCGAAACCCAGGTTAATGAGCAGCGCTTTTCAAAATTACGAGGCGTGTGGAGTCCTCCTGCGCGCCTGTGCGCCGGGGCGTTCTGGGGTGTACGCTCGCTGCGGTGCTGCCGCCGCCCTTCTTCCCCTCCTTTTCCTCTTCCTCTTCTCTTTTCTCTCCTCCTCCTTTTTCTTTTTAGTACACGTTTGCGGTCTATCATAGCCACACTCTTCATGGGGAGCCGGTCCATACACATAGCACATCCTAATCGTGTCCGCTTTCCCTCCCTGTGCTCCAATCTCTCTTCTCCACCTCCACAAAGTCTACCTCCCTGTTTCCTCTTGCATTTTGCTCTTTATTTGTACTTGGTATTTCTCATACATGAGAAATCTTGTGATATTTAACCTTCTGTATCTGATATATTTTACTTAGGATTATGGTCTCAGATGCTTCCATTTTCTGCAAATGACTCAAATTTATCCATCTTCATGGCTGAGTAGTATTCCATTGCATATAAAAACCACTTTCTTTATTTTTTTTCATCTGTTGGTGAGCATATAGGCTGCTTCCAAGATTTGGCTATTATGGATTGTGCTGCTATAAACAGGTATGTGTGTGTCACTGTAATATGATGTCTGTATCTCTTTCAGGAAGATGCCTAGAAGGGGAATACCTGGGTCAAATGGAATTTTTAGTTTTAACTTTTTGAGGAACCTCCATACTGACTTCCGTAGTGGTTGGACTAGTTTACATTCCCACCAACTCTGAGCATGCCTTTGTAAGATGAGCGCTTTCTGATATTCCTGGTTTAGAGGAGATAATTTGCTAGGATGTACTCCTGTGATGAATGGCTAAACGCACTGTCATTTTCTTGGGCGAGTCATCTGTACACAGTTCACATAGGAACGCCTCAGTCCAAGGGCCCAGCAGAAGGCTGCCAGTCCCGATGCAGACCATGCGAGGCATGGAGCTCTGAACTGTGGGCAGTCTTACTGCGCTGCTCCGGTTGGCCCTGAATTCCTAGGATTGAATGATCCTCCTGCCTCATAGTCTTCAGGAGCCCGGACTAAGGGCATGCACCGCCACGCCCAGCTCGGTGCTTTCCAAGTGTCCGGCATTTATTGGTCCGTGAGTCTGCCTCATTTGGACCAAGGGAGAGTTATCTGAAAAGTCTGAATGAAGCATGTATTTTCAGCTCTTCAGTGGGGCACCGAGTGGCTCTTTGATCACGTCTGATGGTTCTTCGGATTATAACAGAGAACATGGGGCCTGGGGGAATGGGCCGCGCTGGGGTCCTCGAGAACAATTGGAATGAGATGGTTGATGACTTTGGCAATGTGGATTTAAAGGAATCTCTTCTTCGGGGCATCTGTGCTTACTGTTTTGAGAAGCCTTCGGCTAGTCAGCCAAGAGCTACTGTCCCCGTCTCAAAGACCCAAAAGGTAACCCAGGCACTTGGAGATTATATGGGAGCAGCCTGCCGTGCCTGCAGAGTGGGACGGATGGTCGAAATGAAGTAGGAAAACCGCAGGCCAAAGCCCCATGGATTGTCGTTGGTACCCCAGGGAGAGCGTTTGATACGTTAAACAGAAGACACCTTTCTCCAAAATAGATCAAAATGTTTGTTTTGGATGAAGCAGATGAAAGGTTGAGCTGAGGTTTTAAGGATCAAATCTATGAGATTTTGCAAAAACTAAGTTCAAGTATTCAGGTTGTGTAGCTTTCTGCCACGATGCCAGCTGATGTGTTGGAAGTGACCAAAAATTCACGAGCAGTCCAATTTGGATTCTGGTGAAGAGAGAGGAATTGAGCTTTGAAGGAATCAGTTTCATGTTAACGTTGAAAGAGAGGAAGGAAGTTGCATAGGCTTTGTGATTTACATGAGACGCTCATCATTACACAGGTGGTTATTTTTCTTGATGCCAGGCACAAGCTGGATGAGCTCTCTGAAAAGATGCAGGTCAGGGACTTCCTGGTTCCTGCTCTGCATGCTGATGCGGATCAGAAGCAGAGAGATGTTACCATGAGGAAATTCCGAGCAGGGTCAAGCTGTGTTCCGATCACTACTGACTTGTGCGCTCCTGGAATCGATGCGCAACAGGTGTGTTTGGTTACAAACTAAGATCCACCTGCCAATCGTGAAAGCTATGGTCACAGAATTGGCAGAGGGGGTGGGTTTGGGATGAGAGGTGTGGCTGTAAACTTTGCTGCTGAAGAAGACGAGAGGATTCCTCGTGACACTGAGACTTTCTGCACTGTGCAGGGGAGGAAGTGCCCGCGAGTGTGGCTGACCTTACTCACTTCCTGGGACGCGCCAGTGTCGAGTCAGGGCTTGCTGGTGCTGAATAGGCAATCACCACGTGCATTGCGCTGCTTTGGGAGTTTTTGAATCTTGTCTCAGTGGTCATAATGGATCCGAAATACAGATTTTGATAGCAAAGTGACCGTTATGAGCTCTTGTGAGGAAAATAACTGGCTTTGTCCTCTTTGGAGTTAGACTGCCAGGGTGCATGTTGTGAGAAGAAGAGGGGATCTGTAAATTTTCCTGCCTTAAAAATTTATTTCCTAGTTCTGTAGAAATGGTTGTATTAGATGTTCTCCATCATTTAATAATGTACTTGTGGACTAAAAGTATAAGTGCTGTATGAAATCAGCCAATTATGTTAAATGAGCATATCTTATTGTGTTTGTCTTTAGCCTGAATAGAAAGGCCTTTAAAACTGACTTTTTAAGGAAGCATCTGAATGCATTTGTTTTGGTATTATATGTATTCAATAAAGTATTTAATTAGTGCAAAGCGTGAACAGGAGCCTGTTATTAAACCCCAGCAGGCAGTAGGGTGAAACCCCCAGTGAAAGTGCTGCACTGCACGCGTCTCCGTGAAGTCTGAATGTTAAATCAACTGTGTATGCACTTTTTAAAAAATGTGTTTCCAGAGGCTGGGGGTAGCTCAGTGGTACAGCACGTGTTTGGCGTGTGCAGGGCTCTGAGTTTCAACTCTGCACCACAAACACAAACAAAAACAAGTGAGAAAGGTAAACTTTGAAAACCACAGGACCCAGAACTAGATAAATAAATCCTATTACTTGAATGTACACATAGGTTTTAAAAATATTTAACCTGCTCTACAATATTTTTGTCTCTTCAGAATTTTGTTTATTTTAGATTTTCCTTGTAATGCAAAAATATCTATAAAATCTGTCACTACATTATAATCTTAGCAAGTAGATAGTGAAACCTATATATGGGAGGATAGCAAGCAGATGTTTATCAGTATAATTAGTTTTATTAAATTAAAACTCACAATTACAGAAAACGTGGACAGCAGAGAGCAGAGCAGACACTTTGGTGGGGGAGGTGGCAGCGAGAGTGGAAACGGCCCTTTATACTGACCAGAGGCCCACCGGCCCCGTCTTGAGGTGTCTGCGAGGCTGTGGAACGCCATCAGCCTGCCGCCACGGTGACGCGCTCGCTATGGGTGATGTGACCGTATCAACTGCTTGACAATTTTTTTAAATTGGACTCACAGTTTTCCCAAAGAAATTTCTGATCCCTTTAGGAATTAAAAAATAAACCCCAAGATCCATTGACAGCACAGGAAGTCATTTATTCCCTAACTATGAAATTTGTAAGAAAAAAGGGAAACGGGTAGAAAGAACAGCACTTGTGACTGAGGTTTGTAGAGTGCTGCAGAGGTATTTCCTCCTTTGCCGCGCCTTTTACATCCTTCCTAAAGGACGGACATGGACTTCCTGTGGATGCCACTCTGCGCTGTGATTGACACTTAGACTGCACGGCTTGAGCTCGTGTGCCGGGGACAGGCTGCAGTGGTCCTGGAGAGAGGCTGCTACTCACTTCAGCCTCCAAAGCTCACGCTGAGTTTCTAGTGTTCAGCTGAGATTCAATGTGTCTGTTAGATTGAGTATGTAACTTTAAAAATCTGTATTGAGAATATATTTTACAAGACAAAGTATCAAAATTTAGTTGAAAAATAAGACTTGATGAGTGATCTAATTAGCTAAATAGTCAAGGTTTACTAAGTATATAGACCAAGAATCATCACACAGAACAACAGGGTCTCACTAGGAATTTTAAAAATGAAAAGTCAAACAACTACAGTTGCCACTGATAGAGAAGAGAGTAGCGCAGACCTCCGGAGACAGAAAGCAAAATAAGCTTAGACGTCAGGGCACGTCCTCTGGACTCTCCGAAGTCTCGTAAGTCACCCCCAGACCTGCAGCAACGTCCTCAGCCCTTTTCGTATGATCTTGTTAGCTTTTCATCTTATGTGCCAACACCTGAGATACTCTCGAAATTATTTCTCAAGATGTTTTATTGTTTTATATTAATTGTCAATAGTGACAAAATGTTTCCACATTCTTGTTGCCACTGTACAACGTTTGCACTTGTTGTTTGGCTGGTCTGTGTGTACAGCCACTTAACGCCAATGTTTTCATGAGAACATGGGCTTTCCGTTTCCAAACATGAAGGGAGGGGACCCAGTCCCCACAGGATGGAAAGCGTGGAGATGCCAGTGTTACAGCTGAGTGGCTTGAAAGTCAGCCTGCTGTGTGCTGACCAGGGCAGTGCCTGGCAGGTGATGGCTGGCTCTTCATTGCCACAAAACACGCCTGAACAAGGCTCAGTCGGCTCACAAAGAGAAGGTTCACTGCTGGCTCACGGTTTTGGAGGATCTAGTTCATGGTAGATCAGTGCCATGGCTCTGTACCATTGTGAGGCAGTGCAGAGTGGTAGGAGTAAGGGGTAGAGCAGTACTGCTTGAGTCACTTCCAGGAAGCAAAGAGAAGAGGAGGAAGGGACTGGGGCCTCACGACTCCCTGCGAGGGTACAGCCCAGCACCCTCAGACCTCCCACCAGACCTACGGCTTGAAGGTGCCAGGACCGCTCAGTGGCACCATCCTGGGACCACACCTTTCTGCCATTCCAGACCCTAACTGTGCCTAGGACCTGAGCACACTAAGCACGGGACCCAGCTGTAATCCAGCTTCCAGAGGCAAATCCAGGTCACGGAGGGCAGAGCATCGAGTTCAATGACACGGCAGGGAACAGCCGAGCCGTCTGACTGTGCGACATTCTTCCCAGGCAGTGAGGCAGGGTTGCTGTGAGTGCGGGCAGGGACTCAGAGGGACAGAACCAGGGTGAAGGCCGACCGCACCACCCAGGTGAGTCTCCTGCGACCTGCAACCTTGTTCAGATCCTTGTTCTATGCAATCTAGAAACAATCAAGAAAGGGTCCCATGGAGTGGTTTTCAGGTGACGTCTAAGAGTGGGAATTAATTTTGCTGGGTGCTGTGTAGCACCGTGGTTATGTAAGAATATGTTTGTAGATTTTAGAGATGCACAACAACATGTGTAAGTGAAATAATATGATATCTGGGGTTTGCTGTAAAATACTTCGGTGAAAAAAGATAAATACACGAATCAGAGCAAAATTCTGGCAACTGCTGGGCATGAGTAACAGATAAGTAGGAACTCATTGGCATATGTTTTAAAGTATTCTGATAAAATTTTCAAAATCTAAAGACAAAAAACATTTACATACATATATTTAAAATAATTAAGTGAGTCTTAAAAATATTGATGGGCTTTGAATACTTACATGTCTTTGTACATTGTTCTTACTGTCTTATATGTTCTTCCAAGCTTGGGTTTTTGTTTTTTTTTTTTTTTTGCGGCACCAGGGATTGAACTCACGACCTTGCGCTTGCTGGGCAGGCGCTTAGACCGCTGAGCTAGATCCCCAGCCCTGTTTTTGGGACAGGGTCTCACTATGCCGTTCAGGCTGGCCTTGAGCTCACTTTGTAGCCCAGGCTGGTCTCGAACTCACAACGATCCGCCTGTCTCAGCCTCCCGAGTGCTGGGATTACAGGCGTGATCCACCACGCCCGGCTCCAAGCTTGGGTTTTAATAAGAGTTACACATCTGTTTGTGTCTTTCATCTGCTAATTCTGTTCTTTGTAAATATTCCACAAGAAAATAACAGAGAAAAACGATCCATGCAGAATACTAATGTAGCTGTATTAATGATAGTGAAAGTCTGGAATTTAAAATCTGAGCATGGTGGTGTACCCTGTGAACGCAGCACTCAGAAGACTGAGGCAGGAGCATTGCTGTGAGTTTGAGGCCAGCCTGAAATACATATCTCAAAAAAGAAAAAAGAAAAAAAAAAGGAAAGTAAATATAAAATGCAGGAATATGAGACTAATTATTATATATCAGTGTGATGAGAGAACAGGAAACTACCGAACGTGACAAGAATTTGAATTTTGTAAATACTTGCAACTAAGTAGACACCGGTATAAACGAGAAGAAACTTTGTATGGCTCAGCTTTCCCAGCCCCGGGATTTAAGCAGGGAGGGTTGGTTTGGGCTCGTGGCGTTGGAGGACTCAGTGGTGTTCAGCTGAGGCTGAGGAAGCGACGCCCAGGCAGGCAGAACGGTGACTGGGAAGCAGAGGAGCCCAGCACCCCAGACTGCACCTGCCTGGCACCCCTGGGTGCTTTATTAAGCCCACAGGTGATGCCCAGCTGATCCTGTTGACAATGCAGCCCAACTGTCACAAATGTAGTATCGATTAGGATTCTCTCACAGTTATAAGTGACAGAAAACCCAAGCGACTTAGGGAACAGAGGAAAGTGAGTGATGGAAATGAAAACTTTCAGAGGCACCAGAATCGCTTCCAAGTGGATCAGGGACCCAAATGAAACACAAACATGAAGATTCTAGGAGAGAGCGCAGGAGGAAAATCTGGGTGACCTTGTTAAAAGCACGGTCCACGAGAGGAAAAAGGATTAGCGGACTTTGTTGAAACTGAGAACATCCGCTCTGGCCGGGACAGTGTGAAGAGACGAACGGGCCCCTCACAGAGCGGGAGGGCACGTGTGCAAACCCCGGCGTGGTGAGGACTCGCGTCCAAGGTTCTCGCACACTCACAACTTGAAGCTCAGCGATCAGCCCTGGAAAGCCATTAGAGCCCAACCTGGCGACTCAGTGACCTGGGCTTTGCTTCAAATAAAAATCAAAGGTTAAAGGTGGGCCCGGGACGTAGCTCAGTGCCGAGGCCCTGGCCAACCGCCAGTCCTGGGGCAGGAGCCACTTAAAGTGGGCAAATGTTAGGACAGATGCCGCACCAACAAAGACACACAAACAAGTGCACGCACGCGTGTCGGTCAGCGGGGAAGCGTGAGGTGAACAACAGTGTGACATGACTGCGCGCCCAGTAGGGTGCTCGGTCAGGAACAGACGCCCGCTCAGGACTGGGACTGAGCAACAAGCACTCTCTTGCACTGCTGGCCGAGAAGCGAAACAGTGATCACCCAACCGAACACTAGGCCCGCCGTGCACGCCGAGGTTCTTACCAGACTGAGTTGGACACACGTGCAAACAAAAGCCTGCACACGAATGTTTACGTGTTTTCACAGTGGCCCCAAACCGGAAGCAATCAAGAGCTCAGCCAACAGGTGAATGGACAAGAAAACTGTGGCACCCTGGTTATTCAGTGATCAGAAAGACAGCATGGAGCCATCCGGCTGTGAAAAGATATAGCGCGGCTTTGAATTAATTCGTGTTGGCAAGAGAAAGAAGTCAAGCCGAAAAGACTGTAAGAGTGTGATGAAACATATGGTGACTATTTAATTTTTGAAAGAACTTTACCGCAGTAAAAGATACATAGTCATTAGCCCCCTCGATGTGTCCTCCTCCCTTTGGACCGGCTTCCCCGTCATCCTTGCCGCTTTCGGCAGCAGGTCTGGAAATCCTTCAGGTGTGACCAGCTCTGCCTCCTTCCTAACGGTGAGAGGACCACAGGAGGGAAACACTTTGGATCGGCTCGGGGCCGAGCAGCCAGCACCACAGACACCGAATCCTACAGCGGTGGAGACGACGGCTGGGCGCTGGTGGGGGTCTCGCCATGTGCCGTTACAGTCCTTCCAGTGCAAACTCCCCCATTTCTCCGTTGTACCTAACACAGCCCGTGTGGGTCCAGCTCTGTCGCACACAGAGACAGGAAAACCGCAGTGAAGGAAAGGATCAGGGCTGGCCAGGAGCTCACAGAGCAGAACAGGAAAACAGGTAAGAGAAGCGCAGGGCGTTTTAGGGTGGCGGAACCGTTCTGTGTGACTTTACTTTAGGGTGGCTGATGTGTGACCTTAAGAATTTATCAAAACCCACGTGCTTTATAGCAACAGAGCAAACTTTAAAACATGCAAATTTTTAAAGAACTATTTAGGAACGTGGAGGCAGGGCTGCGTTTCCAGGAAGGATTCAGACTGTAAAGAGGAGACCTGCGTAAGGAATGCAGGAAACAGTCACACTGCGGGGCAGGGCCGGACGGACGTGCCCCACGGGCCTCCCATTGCCCTGCGGGTCTCAGCGGCTGCAGAAGCCAGCGGTCAGCCGCTGTCCACCTCAGGAGTGGGGTTTCTTTGCGCGGTCCATGCCGCGCCGGCTGATCTGCCCAGGAAGATCAATGTGACTGGTTTAGTCTGCATGGCTGTCTCCCTGTTGCCAAGCAACCAGGAAGAAAGCTGCTCTTAGGCAGACTCCACACTGGAAAGGAATGGTGTCCCCAAAGCCCCGGGAGGTAGGAGAAGGGGTGAACGATGACGTAATTGTCACAAATACCCACTGTCAATACACAGCAGCACTCCGACATTGCACCTGCTCAGAATTTGAAGAAAACAAAGGAGACAGGATGCAATTTAGTTTGTAATTCACAGACTTATCACTCCTACTCTATGTTTTTAGATTTGTGGAATTATACAGACACATTCTGTTTGAATCACTTTAAGTAAGGTAAAGGAACAAAACCCAATCCAAGGACTCTGCTGAATACACATCTTGCTCAAGTTTTTCTTTATCCATCAAATATGTTAAGTTGGTAAAGATATAAGAGGCTTACTTACATCACTCACAATGAAATTCTGATTAAAATACTTTTGATCAACCACAAGCAGCTCATCGTACACTAACCATAAATGCCATATGTTGGTGAAAAGGTTTCCTTGTGACAGTTAAGGCAGATACCACAAAGACGTGTGTATGGTGATGGCAGTCACCAAGCAGCCAAGCGGTGTGAGACAGCGGTGTCGTGTAAATGGACACGCGTGTGATCACTTCACGGTCACGTCCACTGTGCTGGTGTCGTGTAAATGGACACGTGTGTGATCACTTCACGGTCACGTCCACTGTGCTGGTCGGGGACAAAGGCCATTCCGACCTCCTGGTGGAAATGTCCAAGAGGCTCTGCTCACCTGTGACTACCATTCGTTTCCCCACAGTCGCAGACAATGGCTCCCGGTAGGACACAGACGCCATGGCACCGGACTTCCCTGGGCCACTGGGACCCTGGCTCAGCTCCTGCAGACCAGTGAGCCTGTGCCGTGAGACCGAACACCACTGTCCCCACAGAGGCCCGGGCCAGTTGCTAAGGACCCTTATGACAGAAGAAAGGGTGTCCCAGCTACCTGTGTGGCATTCCGGGCTCCCAGGACTCGCAGCCTCGGCAGCCTGAAGGCATCTCGCAACGTCCGAAGAACGCCCTGTGCGATGTGTGTAAGGCAAAATGGACAAAAATGCCAACCATGGTCAAATACATTTGGGAAAGATCGACTAGATAAAACACAATCAGAGATTTTGTATATATATATATATATATATATATATATGCTTTTTTTTTTTTTGTCTTTTCACGACAGGGTCTCACTATACAGTTCAGGTTGGCCTTGAGCTCACTTTGTAGGCCAGGATGGTCTCAAACTTACAACAATCCTCCTGCCTCAGCCTTCTGAGTGCTGCGATTGCAGGTGTGTACCACCATACCCAGCTAATCAGAGATTATATTATACATTAATAAGAAAATACAGAGGCCACCAAAAAAATGTGTCAGGAAAACAAAAACAAAACAAAAACTTGTGGCAATATTTTAATACTAAATTTATTGAGCCATCACAAGATTAATACAAGTTACCTTTGGCCTTTGCAATTACAGGAGGTGCTCAGAAATTCCAGACATTTATTAGTACTGTGAACTTCGCCAGTGTGTCTATATATATATATATATATGTATATATATATATATATATATATATATATATATATATATTTGGGGGATGGACTATGTGTATTTCCAGTCTCATAGTACATTACCTTTTCAAACACAGTTTGTGCCTTGGTCACATCCATTTATTTGTGGCTTTCAATGTGTATAATATTCTTTCATTCTTTGCAGCCTTTATACGTGGGATTTTGTCTTCCTGGAATGTCTCTAAGTAAATATTTCTTACACTCTGAGACTCAATGCCCACATCTCTTTTCCCATATATTTTCTTAACCAAGTGTTTTCTTCTTCATGTCTCTTTAACTTCTACAGCATTGTAATTGGATCTATCTTTTTAACTCTTATTACTTTGTTTTAATTATTTGCAGGCGGCTTTAAAATTTTTGTTTTGTTTTGCCATACTAGAGATCAACCCTGGGCCTGCACACTCTGAACTAGTGCTCTACCACTGAGCTACACCTTAGCCCTCAAGGTATTTTTTTCTTTTTTGAGACACGGTCTCACTATGTAGTTCAGGCTGACCTCAAACTCACAGTGAACCTCCTGCTTCAGCCTCCTGAGTGCTAGGATTACCAGTGTGCCCTAGGTATTTATTTTGCCTACCTCCCCAATACACTCTGGCTTCCGGTTCATAATTTTAAAAATCTTTATTCAGTCGGGTATGGTGGAGCATGACCATTATTCCAGCTACTCAGGAGGCAGAGGCAGAACGATCACAAATTCAAGCCCAGCCTGGACAATTTAGCAAGACCCTGTTTCAAAATAAAATTTTAGAGTGCTGGTTAGCTAGGTGTGGTAGTGCTTGCTTGTGATCCCAGCACTCTGGGAGGCTGTGTTTGGGAGATCTCAAATTTAAGCCCTGCCTAGGCAACTTAACAACTTAGCAAGATCCTGTCTCAACATAATTTTTTAAAAAGCAGAGGGGTTGGGTACAGGCCCGAGGTCCAATCCCCAGCACCACAAAATGAATGAATGAATGAATGAATGAGTGGATGCATGAATGGATGAATGAGTGAATGGAAGGATGGTTGAATGAATGAATGGCTAGATGGATGGATGAGTGGATGAATGGATGAATGGGTGGATGAATGGATGAAGGCTGGATGAAGCCAAGTGGCAGAGTGCTTGCCTGCTGGGGAGGGCTTTCTTCACTTTTCACCCCCCCATTGACTGACTGCCACACAGCAGATCCTTAATACAGACTTATGGATGAATAAATGATGGACAGGTGATTCCCACCGCCAAGAATCATCCCATTAACTGCACAGTGATCCCCGGGATGTGCGTTCTAACAGGCGTTTTGAATTCACTACGTAGTGGGGTTCAGCTGAAGATGTGAGGCCTCCGCTTTGCTGAAGATAATAATAAAACGCTCTGCTACTCGTGGAGGCTTGGCGTGGGATGGCCGGGAGCCCACCCCGGTCCCTCTCACCAGAGGAGGCCGTCCGAGCCCAGTCCTCCGGGGCCCTGCTGCTGCCGCAAGGAGCCGTGTCCACGCCTCCCTCCCTTCCTGTCTTTCCCCTCCCGGCAGATGTGCGCACAGTGCACAGCGACTGCGCGCAGAGAGCCCACGGCCAGCCAGGCTCCGCCCTGACCCTAGGCCCTGCCCGCAGGAAGCAGGCTTGGGCTGCGCTCCTGACCTCCAGTGTCGTTTTCCTGGGTCCTGGCCTGCGTCTCTTTCGACCCCAGTACTGGTTCGCTGACGTTCAGAAACTTTCTAAAAATAAAACCAGATACACATGTATAATCATACCCTCACCTCTCTTCCAGAAACTGTGGCCTACTGAGCATACTTTCTTCCCCTCTGCTTTTTTCTCTTAACAACACATCCATAGATCACTTTATAGTGCTATATAAAAATAGGAATTTTTTGGTATGACTGCAAAATATTAAAATGTATGCATTTGCCATAATCTATTCAGCCTGTTCATTCGTAAAGAACATCTGAGCAATTTCTAATAGTTACAATAATAACGGTATTGTGAACAGTGCTACAAAGTATAGTTTTTTGCCTATACTTCCTCCTATTTTTGCAAGCATCTTCAGGGTGCTGTCGGGATGACATGGCCGAAGTTGAGAGGTGAGGCATACAGAATGTAGTCAGTGTTGCTCAAAACCTCCCTCCCTCTCCTCAGAATGGCACCAGCTCAGATTCCTACTCATAACGCCAGTGAACCCCTATTTACCTGTTTTTACACAGCCTCGCGCAGTTTCTGTTAAACCTTCTGATTTTTGTCTATGTGTTAGTTAAGAAATAATAACAGCAATTTATAGGTACTTTGTTAGCCTGATTGAATGCCTTTCCATATGTTTAAGGGTTATGAGCATTATTTTTTGTGAAGCATTTAGTTTTTCTTTTGTATATTTGAATATTTTTCCATCACATCGTGATTTTCTAATATCCTTCTTTTCAAAGAGTGAGCTAGCATGCTGAAGGGCCCTGCAGAGAATCGCAATGCAGTGTAGCAAGCGTTACAGCGTCTGGGGGACACCCTCTGAGTGAAGCTGCTTTGCTCGTGGAGCCCTCGGAGCAGAGGGGACCCAGCCCGGGATGGAGCTCAGGGAGAGGCAGAAGTTCCTGAGGAAGGCATCTGAGCTGTGTTTAGAGGGTGAGCAGGGTCTCGGTAAGGGACAGAAAGCTGGAGGGTGGCGTAGGCAGGAAGAG
>RJWT010011251.1:0-23469 GCA_004365215.1 Cuniculus paca
GTATCTCTTCTCCACATAGCTGGTGTCTGTGTATTCCAGGAGCATGCGGATGCCGTGAGCCAGCTGGCAGAAATGACCCACGAAAGAAGTCAAAGATGCAGGGACTCAGACTGTGCCTTTCACTCCCTCCATGGAAACCCCCAACCTCCCCCCAGCACATCACGCACACACACATCACACACATGTACACACATGCCTCAAAGCTTGAAGAGGACTTCTGACTGGGATAGGGGGCTCCAGAAAATCCCGAAGGGGGTTTATGTTTCAGAGTCTGGCCCCAGCCTCTCAGTTGGTCCCCACCCAACCCTCTCCCGCTATTCAACCCTAGCTCACCCCGCGGATGTCCCAGTAACCTAGAGTCACAGACATGGTGCTGCTGTTGTGGACTGTGCAGGCCGGCCTCTGCAAGGTTGGCCTCCAGGTTCTGACAGCGCCGGCAAACGGAGAGGAGGGCCCTGGTTGCAGAGGGGACTTTGGCCCTCCCTGCTCCGCCCCCAATTCCAACCAACCCCGGACGCCGGAGTTGCAGCCAGGGCTGCTAGGGACAGAGTGAACTGAGTCCAACGCTGCTTTAGACCTCGGTGTCCCGCGAGCCAGGTTTGGGAGCCCAGAAACCAAAACAGGAGGAGCTGGGTTCTTCTGCTCCCCGGCCCTGCAGGCGACTCCTCGCTCGCATGCTGCCGGGTCCTCTGGGAGCTGCCAAGTGGACGTGGCTGCGGCTGAATGTTGAAAGCAGTGTGATTGTCCCTTCTTTGCCTTCCTGGCGCCCCTAGCGTTAGAGTTCCTTGTGCACCACTCTGTCCACAATAATTAATAGAAATCAGATTGTCTGCACGTCTTTGCTAACGAGGGTGGTACGGGGACCCCGTCTCTGTAGCTGGCACAGCTTAGCCCCCTTTGCATATGCTGCCCGCTAATTCCGACGGGACCAGCCTCCAGGCTCAGGTCCCCAGACTCTGCGCCCAGGCTCGGGAAGCAGCCTCTGGCCTCGAATCAGTTTCCCTGCAGACTTGTCCACAGAGATGCAACAGAGCCCTGCCCACACAGTGCCTGGCCCTCTGAACTGGTATGCTTCTAACCCCTTAGCGTTTGTAATTGCGAATTATATACATCTTGAATTTCAAAAGAAATTTAGATTCTACTGGGGGAAAGATTTTTTAAAGTAGCACAAATTAAAATAATAACTTTGAAAGACATAGAATAGATAATGTACTGTTACTATTCACCCATCCGGTCCCTCCTTTATTGAAAAAGGAAGTTGTAGAGATCATGCCACAGCTGGGTCATGTGAAAAAGACTTAGTGTAGTTCAAGGCCAGTGTAGTTGGCTGTTAAAGATGACAAGTCAGTTGGGAACTTGAGGGGAAGTTTTGGAAGTACGAGAAACATCCCAGTGTATTTATACCCTGAAAGGAGTGGAGAGAGAGGGAGTCAAGTGCAGGACAAGGAGGTCTTGCTGGCCAGGGCAAGAACACTGAAGAACTGGAAAGGCCAGGCCCAGAAGAGCTCAGGACCCTGCAGAGGAGAGCACCCTCTCAAAGTCAGGGTCCGAGGTGCCAGGGGATCACCCGAAGGGGTGATGTGGGTCTGTGAAAGAAAAGAGGAAATGTATGAAATTACAGACACAGGGCAGTGGTCTGAAGCAAGCCATTGGTGACCTTACAGAAATTCTTCCCAGTGCTGTCTGTTACACTGGACGTCTGTGTGCTCAGTTCCAACTATACAGTGTGGTACAATTTTCAATGTTTAAAGGGATATGATGCAGGATAATCAAAACATATCAAGATAGAGCTTATCGAATGAGAATCTCTAGACTGAATTCCATGATCCCTTTAAGCTCTGCAACTAATATCTAAGACCTTCACGGAAAATTTACAGAAATTCTATGTAAAATTAAGTCAGAATTTTTCTTTAAAAAATATAACTTTTTAGAAATAAATAACAATGGACAAATTAAAACATGCCCTTTTCATGGAATTTTAAAAAAAAATCTCTTGAGTACTAGCTAAGTAAACTTTTCTTGTATGCATGTTAATTTTACTACCAAGTAGAACAAATACAAAAAATGATTGAAAGAAATTAAGATCTGAATGAGGTCATGTTGCATCACAAAGAGCAATAATAAGACAAAAAGACTCTTTTTCTTCAGGAATTTGAGGCATGACATTTCAAAGCTTCCAAAAAGGAAAGTGTTACATAAACTGTCACTGTCATGAACTCCACACAAGCACAGCATAAAAGACCTAACCCAGGGAGCCAACACAGTGAGGATGATTGAAAGTCGCTGACCTTTATGGAGCAGAATCCAGAACCAGGCGCAGCTCTTCAGAGAACGAGTGTGAAATTTTGGTTATAACTGCATTTGTGCTTGCGCACAGCAGCTAGGGCTAGAGTCACACAGAGAAAAAGTTGGAGGAACAGAGAGAGGAAGAGGGAAGAGAAGGGCATGTGGACACAGCAAGTAGTTGAGTTTTTTACACTCTTTTTTTCAAATTTTCCCAAAGTCTATTATCATTCAAATTAAAAAATATTATTCAAATTAAAAAATACACATACCCTGTGATCCACAATTCATGTACATATATTATTAATCAGTCTGAATTTCATCACCTAAGTCTTGTGTTAACTACATAAAATGCATCTTGAAATTGCTTTACTCTGTTTTTGTTTTGTTTTTAACATTTTAAGTTTATTATTTTTTACACTTTTAAAAGTTTTATTTTCAATTGACACGTACTAATTGTACATACATATTTATGGGGTACCATGTGATTTTCTAGTTATTTTCAAATGTATTGTACAATACAATAGTGTTAACTAATATCACCCTATTTTACAGTAAAACACTAGAGCTTATTTGCCCTATCTAGTTGCAATTTTTGTACCCATTCCATTGCCAGTCAATCCATACCCATCCTTCCCTAGGCTTTATTAATCATTATTCTACTCTATGTTTCTATGAGATCAGCTTCTTTAGATTCCACAAACAAATGAAATCATACAGTACTTGTCTTTCTGTGCCTGGCTTATTTCACTTAGCATAATAACATCCAGGTTCATCTACATTGCTACAAATGACAGGATTTCATCTTTTTTGTGACTGAGTAGTATTCCATTGTGTGCACATATTATATTTTCTTTACCCATGTATCTGCTGATGGGCACTTTGGTGATTTCCATACCTTGAGTATTGTGAATACTGCTGCTAGATCATGAGAGTACAGATATCTCTTCATTCAAGAATATTTGAGTATTCAAAAATATTCATAAATATTTGTCTCATTTCCTTTAGAAAAATAGCCTGTAGTGGAATTGTTAAGTTATATAATCATTTTGATTTCTTGAGGAATCTCCATATTGTTTCCTAAGATAGCTGTCGTAGTTTGCATTCCCATCAACAGTGCGTAAGGATTCCCATTTCACCACATCTATGCCAGCACTTCTTTTGTTGGTCTTTTTTAAATGATGGATAGATAGAATGAGGTGGTAGTCCCTTATGGTTTTGTTTTACATTTCCCTGGTAACTAGATAACCGGAGAAGTACAGGTATATGGAAGATATTGAGCATCTTTCATATCCCATAGCTCATTTGTATGTTTTCTGAGAAATCTGTATTCACATTTTTGCCTATTTTTAAATCAAGAGTCTCTGGGTTTGTTTTGGTTTCATAGTTTACAGATATTTCTTTCATATCTCCTGGGTTGTCTCTCCACTCTATTGATTACTTGCTTAATGTAGAGATACAAATTCCCCGTAATGAATGTGATCACTAAGTATGGCAAGTATGCACTAATAAAAAAATGCATAAACCAAAAATTCTTCATCCACTAGAAAAAAAGAGTGACTTTCCAGTTTTACCGGCACATTTATTGTCCTTCCCCCATTGTTTGTTCTTGGCACCTATGTTGACAAATAGTTGACACAGATTTATTTCTTTGTTCTCCATTCTGTTTCATTGATCAATGTGTTTATTTTTATGCCAATACCATGCTGTTTGGTTACCATGGTTTTGTAGTATTACCATAAAGCAGAGTGATGCCTCCAGCCTTGTTCTTATTTTCAAGATTGTTGTAAAAGTCTTTAGTGGTTCCATATCACTTTTTGGATTGACTATTTCCATTTCTGTGAAGCATGTCATTGGCATTTTGTCAGAGATTTTAATGAATCTATAGAATGGTTTAGATAGTAGGGGCATCTTAATAATACTAATTCTTTCATCTGATGAATATGGAATGTCTTTCTGCTTTTGTATGTGTGTCCTCTTCAGTTTCTACCTTAAGTGTTTTGTTGTTTTCATTACAGTGATGTTTCACCTCTTTGTTAAATTTATTCCTAGATATTTTACTTTATTTTTCATAGGTATTATAAATGGGAATGCTTTTAAATTTCTTTTACAGATAGTTCAATCTCAGTGCATAGAGATCCTTTTCCCATCCTCATTGCAGTCCAGGAAGGTTTATATTTGTAATACCATGGAGGCATTATTGGAATTCTAGTGAGTTAATTCCAATCTCCTACTTCCACTGCAACCCAAGGCAAGCATAAAGACACTGAGACGTATACACAGTTATGGGGAGCCAAAGGGTCCTATGTCCAACTAAGATGGTGGTTCACCAGAACAAAGGCTATGACCCAGGGTCCAACCTGGTTTTTAGTAATTCTCCATAAGTGGAGTGGCTCAGGGATGAATGATTGCAAGAGTTGCAGGAAATATGTGATGGCCATGAACTGGGCTAGGTAAGAGATCTGAGATCACCTCTGTGATATGCAGAGGGCAAGAAATGCAGAGAGAGAGAGTAATCTGCATAACACAACTGAGGTAGTATCTAACAATTTGGGGTTGGTGCTTCAGTCCTGATGTACAATCCTTTTTGCCCTGGGAAGTCATAGCCTCTTTCTCAAGGCTCAATTCCAGCCAACAGTGTGGAGCATGGCTCTCTATCCTGCCCAGCTCAGCCACTTATCTGGGGAGTCACTGGGCAGGGAAACAGCTGCTGTCACCTTGCTTCAAAGATTAACCTCTCACCCAGTTTACATTGCTTAAAGCCAATTGAAGGGACAGAGAAATAGCCTAGCCAGTTCTGTACATATTGATACATGGAGATGGGGCCAAGTTTATCCAAAATGGTGATAGTTGCTCTTCTTTCAAGGATAGTCTTCTGGGTGGTTTCCCACATCAGTGTATGAGTCAGTGCTCACTAGAGAAACAGATTTAATGTAAAATAGATAAATACATAAGGATCTGCCTGGCATGGTGGTACATACCTATAATCCTAGCACACAGGAGGCTGAGGCAGAAGGATCACCATGAGTTTGAGGCCACCCTGGGCTACATAGTGAGTTCAAGGCCAGCCTGAACTGCATAGAAAGACCCTGTCTCAAAAACCCAAAAATTCTAATAATAATAAGAATAAATATGAAAGAATTTACAAAGTAGACTTCCAGCGGCTGTCCATAGAATCAGGTGTGGAAGATTGCAAAAGGGCTGTCCGTGCCCTGGAGATCTGAAGGATCCAGTCAAAGATCAAAGGCCTGGAGTTCACTGTAGTATCCCACGCAAACCTGTATCAGAAGGTCGAAGGATCTGTGTTGGGAGGTTGAAGAGTCTATGATGAAAGGCAGGAGTCAAGGTCCAAGGTGAAGGTGAAGACTGGCTCTCCTCTCAAGAAACAGAAGCAAGCCTTCCTTCTTCATTCCCCTTGTATTCCATTCAGGGTACAAGCCAATTGGCTAGTTCCACTCACTCCCAGGGTGGGTCTTCATTCGTCATCAGTAAATTCCTTCAGTCACACCCAGAACTATGTTAATTCACTTAGCCAGAACTTTCATGCTCAAATTGACACAATCAGTTAACTATCTCACTTGATAAATAGAAACGCTACCAATTTTTGTGTGTTGATTTTGTATCTTTCAACCTCATTGCATTTGTGTATTTGTTCTAGCATTTTTTTATTGAGGTTTTCAAGTTTTCTATATAAAACTTTCTATCTAAAATCTGCAAGTGTAGACAATTTTACTTTCTCCTTTCCAGTATGGAAGCCCTTTACTTCTTTCTCTTACCTAATTGCTGTAGCTAGGACTTCTAGTACTATGCCAAATAAAAATAGTAAAAGTGGGCTATCTCTCCTTGTCCCAGACTTGCAGGAATACCTTCAGAATTTCCCTGTTCAATCTGATGTTCACTGTCAGTTTATCATATTTGGTGTTTACTGTGTTCAGTTATATTCTACAACTGATTTGTTTTATCATGAAGAGGGTTGAATTTTATCCAAGGCTTTTTATGTACCTATGAAAAAGACCATATGATTTTTATCCTTGATTTTGTTAATATGAGGTATAATAGTTTTTTCATTTTTCCCTTAACCCTAATCCTAATGTTATCTCATTAATTGATCTGAATGTTTGGAACTATCCTTGCATCTCTGAGATGAATCCCATTTGATCACAGTGAATGGCATTTTTAGATATGCTATTGAATTTGGTTCCCTAGTATTTATTGTGAGGATTTTTGCATCTATCTTTGTCAGACATCGATAATTTTCTCTTTCTCTCTCTTTCTGTCTCTCACTGTGTCTATCTCTGTCTGACTCTCTCTGTCTCTGTCTCTGTCTGTGTGTGTGTGTTTGTGTGTGTGTGTCCTTGTCTGGTTTTGATAGTGAGAGGTTTCTGCCCTAGTATAAATTACTAGACATAATGGTGGTGGTCTACCCTGACCACTACCTCCTCCCTCCTCTTCAGCCTTGATTACAACTTCCTCTTTCCTTTCTCTAGCACACAAAGAGAATTCCAATCAGTTTCTCATGCATCATCAATGCCTGCCCCAAGCCCCACTTCTGGTCAGAGATTGTATAATCCCCTGCCTCCTCCATATTTGGTAGAGGAAATAGCTCAACCACACCAGTTGGGCATTCCTCTCTGCATCCTCAGCCCCCAATAAACTTCTCCTTTTGGTACCTTCTGCTTCTCTATTGCACCAGGATACCCTAACAGATAGTATGATCAACTTTGGAACAATTTCCTCCTCTGTGATTTTTTTGGTAGTAATTTCAGAAGAATTGATATTAGTTCTTCCTTAAATGTTTAGCAGAATTCAACAGTAAGACCTTCAGGTCCTGGGCTACTCTTTACAGGAGAACTTTCATTACTCTTTCAATCTCATTTATCATCTGTTAAATTTTCTTTTTATGATTTAATTTGGGGAGATTTTTTGCATTCATGAATTTATCCATTTCTTCTGGGTTTTCCAGTTTCTTGAGTACTACAGTTTAGATCTGAAATGTTCCCCAAAAGCCCTTGTGCCAAAGTCTTGATCCTTGGAATGGTAGTTTTGAGAGAAGGTGGTAACCCAAGAAGCAAAGAATACAAGGAAGACTTAGGTCATTGGGGCCATGCCCTTGAAGTGACTAATGAGACCCCAGCCCTTTCTTTTTTTTCAGTTTCTGATGGTGAGGTGAGCAGGTTTGCTCCACCATGTCTTTCTGCCATGATTTCCTGCTCCCAACCAGAGTCCTATAAACAATAGATACCAGATTGATCAAGGACTGGAACCTCCAAAACTGTGAGCCTTCAGCTCCAACTGGAAGAGGCCTGTAAAGCTGAGCAATGGGTTTCCAGGACAATCAGTAGGATTAGGCAGGGGTCTGAGCAAGAGGATGCCATTATCTTCTCCATCATGTATCTCTTCTTTTCATAGCTCTAACCTGTGTATTCCAGGCACAGGTGGATGGCGTGAACCAGCTAGGAGAGATGGCCTGTAACAGACTTCACAGAGGTAGGGATCCTAACTGTATGACTTCATTGCCTCCAGATAAGCCAATCACCTTACATCTAAAACCATTACTACCACACAGACACACACACAGACACACAGACACACAGACACACACACACACACACACACACACTTGCACACAAAATGCCTCCAGAGAGGAACAGCAAGTCCTGAAGAGGAACCATTTTCAAGTGTCAACACCCCAGGTACTAGCCACTTCCTCAGACTCTTGCCTAGCTGAACTCCTCCTTCACACTCAGACGCCCCAGTAACCCAATGTCGTACTGCTGGTGGGTGTGGACTCAGAAATCAGCTACCATCATGAATGCACTCTGACTTTATGAAGGTACCTGGGCAGGCAGGCAGGGCCTGGTTGTTCTGCAGCCTTGGTTCATTCAACCCTGCTTCCCTGAGCCACCAACAGAGGAGGCATAGAGCACATCCTGCTTCCCAACAGGCTGAAAAGTGAGATCCAATTTAGTGTGGGATTTTTAAAGTGATTGGGTCAGGGGGCATTGTACTTAGTACTGAATTAATCCATAGATGAGTTTAGAGCTAAGTGTGCTGTTGGCAGTGGATTCTGGTTCGTGAGCCAGGTCACTGTGTTTAAACCTGCCAAACATGGACTGGAATTTTTGAAATTGAGCCAAAATAAACCTGTCCTGCATTATATTGTGAGTGTTAGGTAATGTGTCTTCAGAATGAGAAAGTGACTAAGACAAGGTCAAATACTGCAATTGGAAAAATATTGTCCTAGAAATGTTGGCTAGCAAGAGGGAGACCAGAGCACCCACTGAGTCCTTAGGAACGTAGGAACAAAAGACTGCTGCTGCAGGAGGGCCTAGAAGCAGTTATACCCTTGGGGTCAGCCCACGTGTCATCAAGGTACAGATCAGGAAAATGAGAAGGACACTTGGGCAGAGAATTTGGTGATCAGGTCGACAGGCTGGGCAGCCAGTCTTCCAGGATCCATGACAGGGAGGATGTGATTCGGTGGTCACACAGCTGACCTCTCAAGCAATCCTGTTCCAGGGCCAAGCAGCCTGAGTCTATCCCTGGTGTAGTAATTCTTTGAGAATTGCTGGGCTACAGCCAGGAAGAAAATAAACCGAACTTATGTTTTTAACAGTATGACATGACTGAAAAGGCTGTGCAGATAGCTCCCACCAGTCTATACCAATTTACGGTAACTTGACTGAGACCCTTCTGACATTAAATACACCCCTCCCTTGCACTGGTCACAAGTTGAATACATTAAGCACCTAAATCTTTCCATGGCCATGGACAGCAATGATGGAGGTCAGCAAGTCATAGCTTCTTTCCCTCTGTTCGCCCACTCTCCACAGCTTGCCCGACACCCTCATGCACACAGAGTAGGCAAAATGTGCAGTCGGAGAGATGATATGTTTTTAGGGGAGCCTTAAAATATGATAGTGAGAGAGGAGATTTACCATAAAGAAAGATGATGTTTTCCCCCCACGTCTCCTTGGAATTTTATCATAAGGCATTTCAGTTAATGCCTCCCAAATAGAAAGTCTCCAAATAAAAGGGTATCCTCTATCATTTTCCGTTTTGTTCAGCTTTTACCAATTCACTTACGATTATTATGGTCAATTGGTGTATGCGTTTGCTACATACATTAGACACAGTTCTACACAGAAAAAAATAATAGTTTAGATACATTATTTTGCACATAGAGTACCTATATTATGTAAGTACTGTATATACACATATCTATATTAGCAATTGTACCTATACACATGTACCTATATTAGCAATTGGCTCGCGTGATTACAAAGATGGAGAAATCCTATGACATGTCCATCTGCAAGCCAGTGCAGCAAAGAAAGCCTGTGCTGTATTCTAATCAGAATACAAAGGCTCCTGAGAATGAAGATGGGAATAGGGTATAGTGGCATAAGTCCCAAATTAAATCTCCAAGCCAGAAAACCAGGTATACAGATATACCAGCAGAAGACAGTTGCCTCAGTCAAAGAGAGAGACCAAGTTCATCCACTCTTTTTCTACTTTTGGTTCTGTAAAGGCCCTGGATTATTGTATGATGTTGCCTGCATTGGTGATGGCTATCATCTTTACTAATTCAAATGCTAATCTCATCTGGAAAAACCTCAGTAAAGAGAGATCTACAAGTGAATTAACATCTTAGTTGGAACCAACTTTTGCATCAGAAATGCTCAATTCCAGAAAGGAATGATTCATATTTTTCTAGTTAGTAGCGACATTGAGCAAATTTCATCTGCTTTTTAGCATTTGTATATGTTGTCCAGAGAAAAATCTATTCACATTGTTTGCCCATATTTCAATCAGTTGTTTGGTTTGTAAATAAAGCTCTGTTGGAGCACAGCCCTAATCGTTTACTAGGTGTGGTCTGTCACAATCCAGTAGAGGAATTAGGAGAGACCATAAAGGATTGGCCCTCTGTGGAAAATATTTCTGACCTTTGCTATAGATCTGAATCTGTTTTACTCTGATTTAATATTTGTATCTATCTATTTAACTTTTATCACAGTTTCATGTTAATTTGTATTTTTCCTATATATTTTTTATCATGTCTGTCTTTAAGTTAAAATTTAACAACTGGCGACTTAAATAATTTTTATCTTACCAGATTCATAAACTTTTAGTTTCAATGGCATTCTCTTTTATATTTTTAGTTATCATTTATTTTACAGTGACCTTGAGCATCACATCTATTGCTCTCTTATTTCTTGACTGCAGGAGGGAGTTGATCCTGTGGACACATGCTCATCAGGACTCTCCTCAAATCTGTTTCATGTGACTAGCTGCATCTTAGTCTGACCAAGGCCAGAATCCACAGAACAACTGCTGTTTCAGGAAGCTGCCCACCAGGTGCTTCTCCAATCAGTCCTCTTCCTTTATGGTTTACCTGATCTAAAATGCCACAGCCCCAAACCGCATACATTGCTGCACAGCAGGCCAGCAAACTAGGCCTGCACACCTCAGGTCACTTTGTTCCAAGGGCAGCTGGAGCTTCCTAATGCTTTTGTGAGAGAGAGCCAGTGGCTCAGACTCCACTATCTGACCAAGTAAAATCTTTAGCACCTTATTCCGTACCTCCTTGGACTCTATGATAGCTATGCCAGGAGCTCTAAGTTCCAATACCAGTTGTTCAGTCCCAACAAAGCTTTCCTGAGAACAATTCTTTCAAGTTTCCAAATTATGTGAACATTACCTCTGTCAGCCAATGTCATACATGTCAGAAATCATTCAACATGGTTTGGATCCTTTCCTCAAGGCACTTTGAGTTCGACACACACAGCAATTGTTATACAGTGGGAGATGTTAATGGGAAAAAATCCTGAGAGTACAGAAAAGGGACATCCAGATTAAGGAGAAACAGGGCTGGGGTAGCCACCACACTGAGAAATCGTTCCTGCACCCAGGCGATACTGATCTCTCAGGCACTGCTGGGAAGCTCAGAGTCAGCTGGGCTCCTCAAAACAGGGCAGGAGCAGTATGGTTGGATACAAGGAAGGGAAAGGGGAAAGGGAACTTTGCAGAAATAAGTAGGGAACAGTATTGTACACAGCCTTGTCTCTGGAGGGATTCAGTACAGAAAGGGAGTCAATAACCCCTTCAGAAGAGAAGGGAATTAAAAGAAGAAAAACATACTGAGAAGGCTGAACAGGGATTGAGGGAGCCGGCTGTGTCTGGGGCCCTTGGCCAGCAGATGCAACGATAGTTCGCCTTCCGTCTTGTTATTACATGGTCCTACTTGTTGCCCCACTTGGCTATTTTTAGATACATAGGACCTGGAAGGAAGCGGCTGGACTTCATGTAGGCGGAGATCTTCTTCAGGCCCTGAAGTGGGAGAGAGAAAGCGAAAGCTCAGGTCTGAAGCCCCAGTGAGTTCAAGCAACCTTGTGCCAGGGACATCCACTAAAGATTAAAATATGGATATAGAAAATTAATTAACTATTCCGCAAGATATATTCTGCCATCACCACATGTCAGAGGGAAACTGATGAACACATTTTCCTCATTCTCCCATAGCTGATAAGCGACAAAAGGCTGGATAAAGCTAGCGGGGTTCTGTTATCTCCAGTTCTATGCTGTCTCTGCTACACTCCCAGTTTATCCACCTAAGAGGCTGTTATTTCCCATCTGCTGAAACTTTCTCCTTTTTCACTTCAAGGCCAGTGCTTGCCTATAATAACACAAAGAAAGGATCCAGCAAAACAAAGGGGCTGAGAACATGCCTGCATAGTTTGGAGAAGCGCCCAGATCTCACCCAGTGACTCAGCAAATCCTGGATGTAAGTGGAGAAGTGGAAGAGGACCCGCAAGGAAAGAACCATTTATCTAAATTAGAAAGCTGAAACTGCTATACTTGATACTGATCCAAACTATACAAGGCCCCAGACTATTTCCTCTCTGGCTCTGGTACAGCAGAATACATCAAATGACATTCAGACGTGCTGTGCGCCATGTTACCAGGAAAGGTGGCACAGCTAATTCTTAAAGGATTCAGAGATCCAGGGTTTCCAAGGCTCAGCTGGCTTCAGGCTTCAGCACTCTGCTCTCCCCCACCCTTCCTCACAACCATGCCAGCTCTTGCACAATCTTCAAGGCCACACTGCCTGGGCCAGAACCAGAGCTGATGTGAACTAGCTGAGAAAGCATATCACTTCATGTGGGGCAGGGAAGGAAAGCAGATTGCAGGCTAAAAAAACAGTTAGCTTAATGCCTCAAAATTTTTAACCTCTAATAAAATAGACTTTGCTGGACTCAAACAGGTGAACTCGGTGGCAGATAATTAGCTATGAAATGAGGTGCAGATTGTGTTCTCTAGCACCCAGGAGATGGCACATGTACCCCACAATCTGGTATGCCTACTGTCTTTGTCTGCACTGAGTCCTAGGACAGGATGAGGGGTCTCTGCATCTCCCTCTGAGTCTGACACAGAGCCTCATAATGAGGAGATAAAGAATGTTAGTGAATAGGAGTAAAAACTCAAGTACTTCCCATTTCACAAGTGGAAAATAGGGGTATTACAAGAAAGCAGGAAGAGAAGGGAGAGAAAGAACATCCCCAACCACAGAACAGGTCAAGATAAAGTCCCCCAACTGGGCACCCCAATGGGTACCCAGTCCAGCACAAACTACAACCACAGGCTCTCAGTGCCCTCCTAATGCCAGCTGCACACACTCCTCACATGCTCTCCCTCCTCCTAAGGTTGCTGGGCTGGAAACCCAGCTGCACAAAGGCCTAAAGCGCTTTCTTTGAGCACAAAACAGAGAGAACCGCCTCCTGTTGCCCTCAGAAGCCAAAGTTGACAGGGAGCCCAGCACAACCTACACTGGCATTCGGATGTTCAGCAAATGTCTCTTTCTCTACAATCCCTGTGCAGTGGGGCTTGTAATTCTGCTAATCTTCTAGCAATGTTGTAATGTAAGATGTAAGCACAGTTCCTGGCATGTAAAGTTAGTGCTCAGTCAATACTAATTATTCTTTATGTCAGCTCCAGCATCAAAAAAGCATAAGAGAAGAGGGCAAGCACAAAAAGATACATAAGAATGAGAAGATCAGAGGCATCACCTCAAAGCGTGATATGAAGTCCTTCAGGTTAGGGAATGCCTCCAGGCACTTGGGCTCCAACATACGGTGCTGGTCAAGGACATCATAAGCCAGGAAATCCACAAAGGTGATCTGCAGAAAGCCGAGAATGAGTGGGCTGGAAGCTCATAACGTGAGAGGAATGACAACTTCTCCTCCCCATCTCCTTCCCTTTTACCTTGTTCCCCGCAAACCAAGGCTGCTTCCCCAGGAACTGTGAGAAGAGCTTCATCTTGTCAGGGAGGCCCTCCAAGAACTCTGCCTTCTTCTTCTCCTGGTGGAAACATCAAGTGTCACAATCATCAGGTACAAGGTTCCCCACAGAGGAATTTGCATGGCCCCAACTTTCCAGGGCTGAGCAACCATCTTCCCTGATACTTAGAACTGAGTCGGGGTACAGGGCTCAATTGAATTCTTCAGCATTCAGTAGATTCCAACAGATACAAGACTCCTCCTTTTAGAGGCGATGGAAAGACAGAGAGGAATACAACTCTGTACCTGAATCTATCACCACTGATGTCCAAATCAGATCCTGTAGGTCAGACCCAGGAGTGCCATGAGGCCATGGCAGGCTCTGGACCCAGATAGCTGGTGGATTCAGAGAGGCAAAGTATAAAAGGAATCCAAGAGAGAAAAAAAAGATCTACTTAGTGGATGGCCTAAGAATGAAATGGATGTTTGAGTAACGTGGGTAAAGTTGAGTGCTTTTCATACTGAAAGGAAGAGGCCCTCTGGCCAATCCTGAGGTTCCTACTAAGAAAAGGTCCTGACTAATGCTGGTATTAAGGACACAGCACTGGAGAAAGTGTTGTGCAGATACCTGAAGAACAGGGTGCATTGCAGTCCCATATACTGGCCTTTTCTGTCTCAAGGTTTGAGTCACTGAATTAAGGAGCAAGCAGATGGTGTGAATACCTCAAAGAAAGAGTCAGTGGCAGACACCAGAGTCAAAGGCAGAGAGAATTTTAGAAATATGACTTCAGTATTGAAACAAATCATCCATATGGGGAGTCTGGACTGTACCCTAGGATTGGTGGAGATTAATTCACAGTGTTTATTTGACACAACTTTGGGGTTACAGGTGTAGGGTAGAAAATGTAGAATCAGGACCACCAGAGTTCAAATGCTGAAGAAGACAAGTGTGGATATAAATGCAAAAGTTAAACTCCTATTCCAAATCATATCTGATCCAGGCCCATGGGATAACTCACGAAATCAGGGCTGTAGCAGACCATGGCAAGTTGTAAGCGAAAGTCCATAACCTGGTTCTCCAAAATGTCCACACGAATCCTTTCCTCTTCCGTCTCCCCACCTGAAGCCCACAAAACAGAGGCTCACCCTCAGCATCCCACCCCGGCCAAGCCTAGGGAGATGACCACTGTCCATCCCCATACCCTAAAGCCAGGTCTACTCACACAGGTTGTGCTTGCGGCCAATGTAGCGCAGGATGGCATTGCTCTGGGTGAGCTTGTGAGTCCCATCAATTAGGTAGGGCAGCTGCGTGGACAACCAGGAAAAGTCAACTGGGATTCTAGGTCCCAACATCCCTTCCCTGAGTTTGGGCAGACGTGAGACCTGGCCCTCAGTGTGCTTGTCAGGACAAGCCCATGTAAACATACTGCACAAAAAGTGAATGAGGTGCGTAGTAAGACAGGATATACAGGCAGGAATGAGAATAGTTGAACAGTAGTTCTGATCCTAGACATTCTATGGTTGGATGAGGTAGGGAAGATTTTACTTTTCCCAACCACCCTCCCAACCCCTCACTTACATTGGGAAAGTCCAGGCCCAGCTTGAATTTTTCTTTCAGCCACTGACTTGTGTCATAGTCCGGAGCTGTGGTGGAGAACATGATGTGAAAACAAGCCGTACTTGAGTCCATCCTTGTTTCCCAAAGAGTCAGGGACAAGAACCTTAAGACAATACAGCTACAATCTGAACCACAGAGCCCCACACTCCAAGGATGCAAGGTAAAGTGTGCTTGTAAGAGCAATGTATCTGACAGGACTGGGACTGACAAAAGTTTTAGGCAACTTTTAAAGGGAATCTGACCCATTTACAGATAAAGTGCAACCTGGCATTCCATCCCCACAGACCTTCCTTGAGTGAACTGCAACTTCAGGGAGGCTCCTGGAAGGGGCATGGTCTAAGGCCATCTGCAATAGGTGGCCAGGACAGGGGTTGCTGGGCACCAGTCACCAGGATCGGGCAGGGGTCTGAGCAGAAGGGTTGAATTACCGTCCCCCATGGTGTATCTCTTCTCCTCATAGCTGGTGTCTGTGTATTCCAGGAGCAGGCGGATGGCATGAACCAGCTGGAAAAGACGGCCACAGGCCGAGGTCAGGAATGCAGGGACTTGACTGAGCCTGACTGTGAGATTTCATCTTCTCCACGTGAGCCCCCGCCAGCCTAGTAATACACACACTGACACGCACATTTCAGCACACAGACTCAGACAGATACCAAAGTAGAGGCCTCCTGTGTGGGACAAGCCTGAAGTGCCAGCATCTCTCTAAGAGGATCCGCGTCCTAGAACTGTCTGTCAGAAGCACCCCATCCCCCTCCCACAAATCAGGAGGACCCCTAGCTCACCCCGCGGATGTCCCAGTAACCCAATGTCATGGGCATGGTGCTGGTGCTGTGGACCCACAGACAGGTCTGTGCCAGGCGAAGCTCCTACTTCAACCAGCAGGCAGAGCACGGGGGGCGGGGCCTGATTGCCGAGCCCACTTAGGAGTGCCCCGCCCCACCCCGCCCACCCCGGACTCCCGCCAACCCTGTGGGCCCAAACGCTGGTGAGCCGGAATCTGAAGGAAGGACTGGAGTAAGATCCAAAGCAGGCTCAGGCCTGAGGTCCGTGGCGTCCTGTCTTCGTGCCCAGAATTCAAAGGCAGGGCTCGGCTGTTGGGCCTCCCAGCCCGGCCGCAGCTCCCTGCCCCCATCCTGCTGGCTATGCTGGGAGCTGCCCTTGCACTTGGAGACAGGCCCAGACCGTGAAAGAGCAAAGCTTTTCAACCTCCTTTTCCTCCTTGCATCTCTCCGGCTTCACTCCTTAGCTGCCGAAGTCCTGCAGGTCCTGGGAGGCCAGGATCAAACCAAAAAGGGGACCCCCAATCCGGGAGTTTAATTCCATGTCCATTACTGGCAAAAGAGGATCCTTTAATGTGATCTATGATAGCCTCATGTCTACAGAAACAAATATCAGTAAAATGGGAACTCCAGGACTCCCGACCACCACTACGAGGAGCATAAGTATTCTCCATGTTTTCCTTAAGGAATTTGGGAGACTGAGTACTTTAGATAATTGGATAAAGATTATGCGAATTAGCCAGTTAGTCTTTTGCTCATTTTTGTGTGAATCTGTAACAGAGATTTAAAGGTTGGGCCTGCAGATGCCCGGTGGGTAAGTGAAAGCCAGATAAGGCTTGGTATCTCTGCCTTCATTTTATATCTGGCTCTGTTACTGCTTAAAAATTTTTGTGTAGTTTCTTGCTCCATCTTCCCCCATAGTCAGGTTAATTACTTAAGGAGTATCTGTCAGAAAACTGTTAATATAGGGTTTATTAGCCTTAAATTTACTTAACTTTTGAGGATACCAAGATAAGAAAAAGTTATAGTATGATTGGTGGGACATTCAATTTCCGGGTTTATGAAGTCCTGTTGGAGACACCTTGGGGCAGCACTAAGAAGTCTCCAGTCACTGCTGTAATCTTGCAGTCACCTTGGACTCCAGCAAAAGCAGACCTCCCAGACCAAACACTCCAAGATGAGATCACTTCTTACCATGAGCAAGCAATGATTCCGCCACTGAATGAAGGCTGACCCCCAACCCTGACCTAAGGAGGAAGAACCATCTCATAGGAACCAGACTGTCCCCTTGGGTCATAAGGATTGATCTAAACTACCTGCAGAACCAGTCCTGAGACAATGATCAACCAGACCACTTGCTTGACCAGGATTACCCACTCCGATAGCTAGGCAAACCCCCCGTCCTGCAATTTCCAGCTCTTGCCTTTGTTCTCCTTTTCCATAACACCTCAAAGTTTCTGTCAGTCTTTCCAAAGGCAGAACTTGAATCTGTCTGTCCTTCCCAATGGCAAAGCCAAACTGATTAAAGCTCTTCGCTGCCCTTATCATGGCTCTTCTTTTAGATTGGGTGTTTTGGGACCAGTGTTGGAATGTGCAAACCAGGGGTTTTCTCCTAGAACTCCATTAACAAATCCAAATCCAACAACCACACAGTGGGGACAGGGTATCTGCATCGTTCCCACCACAGTGTGCTACAATGCAGCAAGAGAATCCTGCTGACCAGCCCAGGGGCTGTGAGTGCAGTGAGCATAGCTAGAGTGTGCGGTAAGCTGGAAGATTGGGGGTTCAAAGGGCCAAACACCTCTCCTGCTTCCAAGGCAAGGCAGGAGGCTGTCCAGAGTAGATCTTGCAGGACTTTATACAGGACCACAGCCTGGCCTGGCTGGGACCAGGATAAGACCCTCAGATGTCCAGGTCTCTGGATTCTGGCCTGGTTCTATCCCTGCTTCACTTGTGCTCTTGGTATGAGAGGGTAGCTCAAATGGCCTTTGAAGTCATCCTGTTCCCTGGGACTTACGATATGCCCTTCAGAAGGACACTGCCCTACCGGAACACTGTCCTCTACGGCAGAAGACCAACTTGTTCAGAAAATTTTGCAAAGCACAATGGATATACAAAAACAGGTGGGTAGAACTTAGAAGTTAAGTGGGTTTAAAAATTAAAGGGCAAAAACAGAATTAAAGGACAAGTTGATATGCAGTAAAGGAAGAAAATTTGGGGAATTGTGTAGCATTTAGGATTACATTCTGTGAACTCATCTTTATCAAATATTCAGAAAGGTGAATATTCATAAACTCACCAGGGTAAAGAGTGGAGTGGGGTAGAGGACAGCAGAGCTCATCTCATCTGGGTTAAGTCAGAGAACCACATGCTCTGCAGGTGAAGTGGGAGCTCGGAGGCTGTGTCACTATGCTCTGTGATGGCTGATGGGAACTCTCCTCACCCTTGGTCCCTAGTGACTAAGACACAAAGCCCCGCCTCACCACAGAAGCTTCAGTAACGCCGCAGAAGTAAATGAGAGGCACAGGCCCAGAATAGGGTTCCTTTATTCTCTACAAGCTGCCTGGGGTTTTCTGCTCTGTGGATATCAGAATTGGAACCAAAAAGTCTCAAAATCCTACTTACCCTGAGAACCCACTACTGCGAAAGGCAGAGGACAATTCCTTGAAAGTAGCAGTGACAGTTGGTGAGTTCAGGGAGCCAATGGGAATAAGAAAAACTTCAGAGCAATTGTTTTTCAGGATTTATTGAGGATCACTCACAGCTGGGGCACCCAACACGATAGGGACCAGAGCCTGCACATCGGGTTCCACATCAGGCAGGCGGAACATGGAGTCAGGCAGCCTCCCCAAATCAGAATTAAGGACTGTCCAGTTAGTTTGAGGTCAGGCACAATGAAGGGGAAAAGGGGATTTCCATAAAGAAAAATAAGGGGGTGACACTTAAGAGACTTGACTGGGGGAGAGGCTCATCAGAAAAAAGGGAGCTGATAAGGTCTTATAGAGGAGAAGGTAGTAGAAAAGATAGAGGAATGAGAAAACTGATGCATGGATGTAGGAGGCCAGCTGTGTGCCAGGGTAGAGACAGAGGGGCATAGTAGATCCTCCTCTCCTCCTGGCAAGGCAGGGTCCTACTACTGGCTCCAGTAGGCCATCTTTGAAAACACAGGTTTTGGAAGGAAGTGGCTGGACTTCATGTAGCCAGAAATCTTCTCCAGGCCCTGGGAAAGAGAAAGCAAGAGCTCAGGTCTTCTGCCCCATTGAACTCCAGCAGCCCCACACCAGCAACAGCTTTTCCACATGGGTTCAAGTGCTGGAGCACAAACATAGTCTGCTAAGGTCCCTGGCTCTGGTGAGTGAACTCTTCAATTTTGGTCACTACGGGGAGGTTGAACACTGTGCAAGGTGCTTTATATGCACTAGAAATTACAACAGTCGGACAGAGCTGGATGCAACCTGGCTCTGTCTCTCCAGCTCTGCGCTCTCTCTGCTGCACTCACTCTCCTCCTGCCCTGTCCACAGAGTGCCCTCTCTTTCCCTCTCTGCACAAACGTTCTCCTTTTACACAAGGAAGTTCCTTCCTGCCTGTATTTGCAAACAAGAGGACTCTAGCATGATTAAGTGCAAGAATAGTTGAGTACCAATGGGAAGAGAGCCCAGTCTCGCCCAGTGAATCAGCAAATTCTGGATGAAAGGAAACAGGGGAGGAGGACCCAAAAAGAAAGGCTGGCCAAAGTTCCGATCAATCCTCTGAGAGGAAAAAGTCCTGATCTCTCCTCTTCTCAGTAATATAGTGTTAACTTGCCCAACCTACCCTATCTCCAGCCTGCTATTGGTAGATGAGCAAAGTGCTTGGCTGATCAGGTATGAATAGTGGGCATCTTGGCACTTCCCGCCCATCCAGCCTTGTCCCAGCCCTCCCCACGCAAGCTGCTCACACACTCTCCACAACTCTCCCTCCTACACAGGGTGCTGGACTGGAAACCCAGGCTGCACAGCGATGCAGGCTTGGGGTGGGGGGCACAACACAGGAGCAGCTACTATTCCCTTAGAAGCCCAAGCTTGACAGACCCCCACAGAGCCTCTGTTGGTGCTGGGACCTTGAAGAAATTGCTTATTCTCTAGTTTCAGTTCCTTGTCTGTGCAGTGGGGCTGGTAATTCTATCAGCACTGCAGGTCGTTGCAATGATTAACCTGACACAATGGATGTAAGATGCTGAGCGTAGGCTCTGGCAAATAAAGCCAGTGCTCAATATTCACATATGTTAGTTACTTTTCAGGTCAGCTGCAGCTCTAGAAAGGAATCAGGGAAAGGGATGAGGAGAACAGGACACAAAAGAGTAAGAAGAGTCAAGAGTGTCACCTCGAAACGGGATACAAAATCCTTCAGGTTAGGGAATGCCTCCAGGCACTTGGGCTCCAACATACGGTGCTGGTCAAGGACATCGTAAGCCAGGAAATCCACAAAGGTGATCTGCAGAAAGCCGAGAATGAGTGGGTTGGAAGCTCATAACGTGAGAGGAATGACAACTTCTCCTCCCCATCTCCTTCCCTTTTACCTTGTTCCCCGCAAACCAAGGCTGCTTCCCCAGGAACTGTGAGAAGAGCTTCATCTTGTCAGGGAGGCCCTCCAAGAACTCTACCTTCTTTTGCTCCTGGGGTAGAAATCAGGGATCACCACCCTCAGACACAAGTTCCTTCACTGAGAGGCCAGACTTTCCAGGGCTGTGCAGAGCCCTTGCAGGCCAGGGATGAGCTGCCATCTTCTCTGAGATTGGGCCTGGGGCAGTGTCATGGCCTCCATTTAATGCATCACTGTTTATTAGACCCCCATTGGCAGTAGACCCCATCTGTCAGAAGTGATGGGAGATCACACAGGAATACAACTCTGTCCCTGAATCTGTCACCACTGATGCCCAGACCAGGTTCTGTGAGTCAGACCCAGGAGTATCTAAGCTCCTGGCAAGCTTTAGACTCACATCGGTGGAGTCAAAGAAGCAAATAATAAAAGATCCAAAGAGACAAGACAAAGTCTACCTAGTGAAAGGAGCACAAGAATAGAATGGATCTTTGAGCAGTATATACAAGGCTGAGGAGTACTTCATGTTGAAAGGAGGGAAGACATATGGTGGCATATGGGCATAGGCCTGGGCCTGGTGGCATATGGCTATGATCCCAGCTATGTAGGAACTGAAGGAAGATTGCAAGTTCAAGAACAACCTAAGCTACTTAGCAAGATTCTGCCTCAAAATTAAAAAAAAAATGCTAGGATGTAGTTCAGTAGCACTTGTCTAGTGACTATAGTGATACCTCAGTTTATGAAATTAATTTGTTTTACAATTTTATGGAAGATGGCTGAGGTTGTGTTTGTCACCTGATGAGAACAGAAGCAAAATTTTACAGAATGCTTTTGTTTGCACACTGAATTGTTTGCAAACAGAAGCATTTGTGAACCGAGGCATTGCTGTACAAGGCCCTGGTTTCAATACAGGGTAAAGAAAGGGGAAAAGAAGAGGCAGAAGAGGAACAGACATCTTCTGGATGACCCTAAGCTGCCTATCAGGAAAATGTTCTCATGCAGGTGTCAAGGACACAGCACTGATGAAACAGTTTAGCAGAAATCTGAAAACCAGGCTGCTTTCTATTCCCTCATATTGTACCTCTTTTTTCTCAGGGTTACAGTCCCTGTATTCCAGAAGTGGCCTTACAGAGCATAAATCTAGGACAGACAGCAGACGGGAGATGTTACAGGACAGAGAGCGGGAAGGGATTTTAAAGTCTACCTTCATATCAAGGTGAGAATATCAACTCAGGGGAATCCGATCTGTATCACAAACTGGTGGGGAGTGATTCACAGTGTTTACAGGACCACAGATTGGGGTAACAAGGGTCACTTTAATGGTAGAATAGGAAACCCTGGAGCATCAGTATACAGTTACAGAGTTCAAATATCATATAAACCCAGGGTAGATGTGAACACAAGAGTGTAACTCCTGTTCCAAACCATCTCCTCCAGACCCATGGGGGACTCACAAAATCAGGGCTGTAACAAAGCGTGATGAACTGCATGCGAGTGTCCATAACCTGGTTCTCCAAAATGTCCACACGAATCCTTTCCTCTTCCGTCTCCCCACCTGAAGCCCACAAAACAGAGGCTCACCCTCAGCATCCCACCCTGGCCAAGCCTAGGGAGATGACCACTGTCCATCCCTATACCCTAAAGCCAGGTCTACTCACACAGGTTGTGCTTGCGGCCAATGTAGCGCAGGATGGCATTGCTCTGGGTGAGCTTGTGAGTCCCATCAATTAGGTAGGGCAGCTGTGTGGACAACCAGGAAAAGTCAACTGGGATTCTCGGTCCCAACATCCCTTCCCTGAGTTCGGGCAGACGTGAGACCTGGCCCTCAGTGTGCTTGTCAGGACAATCCCATGTAAATATACTGCACAAAAAGTGAATGAGGTGCGTAGTAAGACAGGATACACAGCCAGGAATGAGAATAGTTGAACAGTAGTTCTGATCCTAGACATTCTGTGGTCTGACGAGGTTGGGAAGACTTAATTTTCCCAAAGCCCTCCCCCCAACCCTTCACTTACATTGGGAAAATCCAGGCCCAGCTTGAATTTCTCATTCAGCCACTGGCTTCTGTCATAGTCGGGAGCTGTGATTGAAAAGACGAAGTCAATAAAATGTCCTGGGAGTCCAGCCTTTCTTCCCTGGGACCCATCCCCTCCCTACCCCAGGAATCAAGGGCAGACCTCCTGGCAGTGAACCTGGATTCTGAGCCAGCAACCTCACATCTCATGGTTTGGAGGTTGGAGGGAAGATCAGTATTGAGGGCTGAGGATCCTATATGTTTGCGGCTTTCAAAATATTTTCACAAGCTCTAATGAGAAGCCCAACCCTCATAGAGAAAGACCCCGAACTCCACTTCAGCAACCTGTATCTTAAGACCAAACTTCACCCTCACTAAGGTTTCTAGAAGGGGCTGGCTCCTGGTGCAGCTGCAGGAAAGCTGCCGTGGTGAGCAACAGGTGGCCAGGGCAAGAGTTGCTAGGTGCCAATCAGCAGCACCGCACAGGTGTCTGGACAGGAGGGTGTCATTACCAGCCCCTATGCTGTATCTCTTCTCTTCATAGCTGGAGTTGGTGTACTCCAGGATCAGGCGGATGGGATGAGTTAGCTGGGAGAGATAGTGCGCAGACATCAGAAACAGGACCTCGACCATGAGACTTCACTTGCTCCAGCTAAATCCCCCACACTCCAAGAACACCCACCTTTCATGCACATGCGCGCGCGCACACACGCGCACACACACACACACACACACGCACACACACTTAGGGTCATGGAAGAGTAGTCTCACAAGTGCTGAGCGGGACGGAGGACGCCAGCAAACCCTGCAGATGCAATTCCTATAATCCGCGCCAGCTTTTCCTCAAGTACCCGTACCGCCCGCCCCCCTCCCCGGTCCATCAGGCGGACACCTCACTCACCCCGCGGATATCCCAGTAAC
>RJWT010011252.1:0-23448 GCA_004365215.1 Cuniculus paca
ACATGCCTGCCGTGCACTGTAACAAAGATAGGCTTGCAACATAGGAGCACCCTACCCCAGACATGAGAAGATGCTGGAATGGAAGTGGGCCTGGGTGCCAGTTCCTCCAGACTGGTTAATGGGAAGATTATGTGTTGTGTCCAGCTTCATGATGGAAGGAATCTACAGGGCTTGCCCATGCAATGCTGATGAAGTACTGGGCTGCAGACCATTATTTACCTCCTTTGATTCACTAAAGTATAAATAATCAAAATGATACATAAATTTAATTGCTGGTGCCATGTTGTTATTTTTGAAGAACAGCCACAAATCTGAGATCTAGTATTTAACAAACAACTCCAGCTACCTACTCAGACTAAACACATAGTGTGTTTTCCAGGCTGTAATTTTATAAAAACAAAATGTCTTTAGAGAGAACAAGCTAGTACTATTGCTTTAAAAATCACTTTAGGAAAAGTTTCCTTACTAAACCAAAATAAAATGTAGACAATCTAACCCATTTTGCTGGCTGGCCCTGATCCGCCCTGTCCTGCCATGTTATTACCTTCATCTCATCGGCATCCCACACAAACGTCTTCCCACTAGCAGGCTCCAGGAGCAGAGAAACTCCTCTCTTCCTGATGGTGCTTTACTTCTCCAAGAGGTGAGATTTGCAGAACTTTTGGCTCTGGACCCCTCTATACTCTTAAAAATTACTCAGATTCAGATTCCAAAAGCTTTTCATTACATGCATTATATCCAATGATATTTACTGTACTGGAAATTAAACATATTTTCATAAAAATAATTATGCTTCAAAACATGACAAAATGTAGTAAGGAAAGCATTTATAAATCCCTTTATTGTCTGGTTTTTTAACAAGGGCTAGATTCTCATCTCTACATTCATATTCAATCTCTTGAATTGTGCTCTTTGGTTTAGTTGATGTATACAAAGAACACCAGTCTCACCCAGATATGTACAAAGAAAAAGGAAAAGTATTTCAATGGCCTTCTCAGGGAATGATGTATAAGTCCTGTACCATTCTACCTAAATTCTCCAGATAGTAATTTTTAAGATTAGTTACACTGTGGAATCTGAAACATTTTCAGTGAAATTTTGTTACACTCTTACACTAAAATTCATTGATGTATCTTGTATTGTGAATTAATCTTTTCCCCATGAATGACTTTTTATAAGTTCATGTATTGGTCATTTACATTTGTATACAACATCCAAATATCATGTAGATGGGTGAGATTATAGTTTCATTGAAAAGTCTTAAGTTGTTAGGATGCTTTCAAGCTCATGGTAGTAGATGCAGAATTGTGGATTTTTCTTTAAAACTTGCATTTTATCACTGATGACAAATATTGCTATTTTTCTTGAAGGGACAATTCTCTTTTTTCTCATTTTTTTCTAAAATGTGTAGTCAAATGTTAATAACATGGTTTGACTGTCAGACATTCTTTCAGATAAAATTGGTGTTTCATGAAAACTGTGGCTAGTTCAGCTCACAACCCAAATAATTACACACATGCATTCCCTGGAGATAACAATGTTAGTATAGAGCAGGAGTGATTTTATATGTACTTCCGTAAAACATTAAAGAGATGTGCACTCAAGAACTAAAACAATAAATTTGGTGATTTTCATGCTACTAAACCACAGGAATTTGCTTTTCAAATTCTATGCATGTAGCTGTGACAAAGATAATACACTGAGTAGTATAATTTGGGGCCCCTGCCTTCAATTTTGGTAAGATACCAGCAGTTTGACTTCGGTAACTTTTCTTTCAGTTCTAGAATTCACCTTTGTAGGTCATTTATTTGTTAAATATTTTTTGAAAGCATATAATTTTATTAGGGTACAATTGTACACTCTATGAACAATGTTGTACAGCAACTCTCTAGAACTTATTCATTTTTTCCAACCAAACATTATGGCCATTAATTAGTAACTCTTTCTCCCACCCCTGACTCTGGCAACCACCATTCCACAGTTAGTTTGTACTTGACTATTTTGGATACTTCATATGAATGGAATCATGCAGTATTTGTCATTCTGGGGCTGACTTATTTCATTTGAGATAATGCTCTGAAAGTTAATTCATGTAGCTCCATATTAGACAACTTCTTTTTTGAAGATTAAATGGTGTTCCATTTTGTGTATACACCTCATTTTCTTTATCCATTCATCTGTTGATAGATATTTAAGTTGTTTCTATGTCTTGGTTATTGTGATTACTGATGTAATGAACATGGGAGTATGATTATCACTTTGAGATCCTGATATCTTACATAAGTAATGTTTTATTTACTTTTCTCATTTCTGAGACAAAGTACCTGATACCCAAAATTAAGAAAGGAAAGGTTTATTTAGCTCACAGTTTGTGGAGGTTTCAGTTGGTAATCAGCTGGTTCCAAGGCAGGGTGGCATGGCACAGGAAAAACAGTTGAAGGTGGCAGAAGACAGCAAAAGCAGCAAGATCAAAAGCGGGGCTTGGGGAAGAAGGCCTCTTTTCCTCCCTTATAGTGTAAGCACCTCCCTTGGGAAGGTGTAGGACTAACATCATTTCTGTGCCCGCCTCTTGCTCAAGAAGAGGGTAGTTACAAAGTAAGGACCCTGGCCCCAGCTAAGTCATTTAGTTAAACTTCTAAACTTCTCAAGTTGACACAATGTATCAACCATTACAAATTTTATCTTATTTTATTGCATTTTGTAAACAACTATAGGGGAGCCAGCCTAGGCTGGGGAAAATCAACAGACAGCCAGTACTGGCTATGGGAATCTGATGGTGGTCCTTGGGTGCATGGGCCAAGGCTGTCTGTTGATTTTCCACAGCCTAGGCTGGCTCCCCTATAGCTGGCAGAGTGTGTGCAGGGGCAGGGCCTCCCGCAATTCTGGACTAAGCTGGGTACCAACCCACAGTGGCCCTTGGAGTGTGTGCAGGGGTGGAGCTGGCCAGGGCCAGTACACCTGAGCTGGTGAGGAACCTAAGTGATGGCCTCTGGAATATGCACATGGGCGGGACTTAGTCCAAGCAGTTTCCTCAGGTCTTCCCCCAACTAGGAGCTGCTACAGGAAGCTGGCAGCAGTTTTGGTTCCGGGCTTATCCTGCCCAACTCCAAAATGGCTCCCAACCAATCACTCCCTCCCATGGGAGGACTGAGTCCTTTGCCCTCACTGCCAGCCAGTGCAGTCTTCTGCATCCACCACTCTCTTCCACTGCTCCTTCTCTTTGCAGAGGCCTCTGGGGTCGCCAGCAGCCAGCGTTACTGTGACCATGTGTCCCCAGGTTCCAGCAGCTCCTCTCTCAGGGTGAGTCCAGCTCCAGGCTAAGGCGCTGCCAGCTACCACCTTCTTCTTTGTTTAAGTTTTTCCTTTTACTCTCTCTATGGTCTTTAATTCACATTTTAGATTCTTCCTGGGTCCAGGGGACCCACTTCCTTCCTTCTTTTATTCCCCATAATGCTATATTCCAGCATCTGGACTGTGTCTCCCAGAGAGACTGTTTACTCTGCTGCTTACTGTTCCACCATTTTTCCGGAAGTCCTAACATTGAATTTTTGACAATTGAAGGTTTTGTGACAACCCTGGATTAAGCAAATCTATTGGCGCCATGTTTTCCAACAACATATGTTCACTTCATTTCTCTGTATCAGCTTTTAATAACTCTAACATTTCAAACATTTTCATTATTATTAACTCTTTAATGATGATCCGTGATTTTTAATGTTGTTATTGTAATTTTCTGTAAGTGTTACAGTAAGATAGTAAGTCATGTTATGATGGAAGAAACCACATACATCTCATATTTACTGTCTCTTTATTGTAGCAAGAGGCCACATGGAATGACAAATTTATGCTATCTAGGTTTCTGAAAGTACACTCTGAGGTTCACAAAATAACAAATTGCCTAATGAAGCAGTTCTTAGAACCTATCTCTATTCTGTCATTAAGCCTATGAAGCCAATAAAAATATAAAGATACAGAAATGATATGTTCCCAAAATAAAACCTGCTCTTCTTGCTTCGCATTTTCCCCCATAATTCTTTGTGACAAATTTCTCCTTGCCTCAGATCTTGCAACTATAAAATGGAAATTATAATTATATCTACAAATATTTTATTTTTCACAACTGTAAGCTTTTCATTGAGAATAGTTATGACTCATAATTGTGAAGTTATTTATGATACTTTTCTGCGATAAAAACATAACTGCACTTCTTATAGCGTTCTGACATCAGTGTGGTTTGGTAATTTCTTTCTGAACAATTTTTAAAATAAACTAAATACGGGCAAGGCAAAACTTGAAACAATATGTGAAGAACAATAGAATTAACACCCACTACATTTTCATCTATGGACAAAGACAGGGATAGCTATTGGAATTTGCTTAATATGACTGACTAACTCAGAATGATGAAAGTTATGCTTGAAAAAAAAAAGCTTGTGATTTTCATAATGAAGCTTAAGATTTTAATGATTGAATGGCCTAATATATTACTTTTGATGTGCTTTGACATTTTCTTTTATTAGAAAATATTTTCAAAAAGCTAAGAAATAGTACCATTAGCAAAATATTTAATTTTGCAGAATATTACTCTGGGTGTCAGCTGGCATGGGATGAGACATACTGCTCAGTATGAATTCCTGAGGCTGAATGAAGGCTTTGAATTTGAATGAAGGTTGAAACTCTACAAAAATGTTGCCTTCCTTCTGGCATGTACTTTAAGAAATACCTCTGCCAGTGTTTACACAGTTTTAGACGGGCTCCATGGTTTATGATCAGATTAGCCTATTTTCCTCCCAATGCCTGACTCCCCAATTCCACATGTGGAAGTGGTTCTCCAAGTATAGTAAGAGTGAAGCCTGTGCTTCCATCTCTTCCAGTCACAAATAGTCAAAGTCAAAAAAGGGAGTCCATTTAAAAGAGATATCAGATGTGATCTTATTTTAGAAAATTGATGACACGAAGAAAGACTTGGGTTTTTATACCAATAGTATATCTTAAAATAAATTCTCCCTACTTCATTCACCTTAAAGCCAACAAAACTCCTTTATAAGTTTTAGCCAGAAAATGCCATACTAAAAATTAAAGTTGAATATAGGGTGGGGGATGGTGCAAAATGTGATTCAACACCTTCTAAGGCTCTGCTATATACTTCTCAGCTGCCTTTGACCTTGAAATGGGACTAAGCAGAGCAATGGGGTTGAGAGATCGTATGCTTGCGGCTGAAGAACAGTCATGTGTGAGCATGGGTGATGATGTGTTTTCTGGACAGTGTACGGATGTTGAATCAGTCCATAAATTGGACAGGAAAATATGATGAAGATCTATTTGTTTATCTTGGATATCAATAGTTAGAAAAGAATGGTTGAAACATATCTATCTGAAGACAGTCTACCAACCAAAAAAGTCTTAATATGTACTTACTATATGCCTATTCCTATATTATATTTTGATCATTGAATGACAGTGTTAATTCCAACAACATTTTAGGCAGACTATAAGGCTAAGGAAAAAGGACTCACCACAAAGGACAACATATAAATAGGCAGTTGTCACCAGTGGGCAGAGTGTTCTTGGCTACAGGAAGGAAAGAACATGAAGCGTTGCCATCCACCTTAGCAGGAACAGCACACCTTCAAAAATACACATAAAGGCAAGTGAATGAGTGAGTAGACAAAGGAATCAAGAGTAGTCCATTAGGGGAAATCTTCTGCAACTTGCTTGGATACTATAATGAATAAAACTTTCTTACTTAGTTTTTGCAGCCTTTTGTACTCAATTTAATCCTTGCATAGTGACAGCTGGAAGTCGTATATCACTTTTATAACTTTGAGAAGATTTCTTGCAGTGAAGTATCTGGTTTTGTGCCCATGTTTGTTTTTGCACCTCCTTGGGCTACAGAGCAACTCCACCTTCTGCAAGCCAAGGCCAGACAGATCCTGGCAGGCAAGCTCGAAAAGGCTGACTGTGCCAGATTCCAGATATAAGAAAGCATCACTTCTCATTTTCCTTTCCTGGCGATCAGGACAGTGATTTCTTTGCAATGTGACATTTGAAATTATGCCTAACTTTTGTGAAAGATAAGCAGCCCATTGGCCCTGGGAGAATTGGGAGGACAGGATGCAAAAGCTTAAGAAGTGTTGGGAGTCTTATTACACATCTTTTTGTATGGTTGTGATAAGGCTCGAACCCTCTCAATCACCTTTTTTTAATTTCTAGGACTTCTGGACATTCCTTGGAGTGGAGAGAGAAGAAAGTCAACATTAAAATAAAATGTTGAGGTTAATGGACAGAAACACAAAAGTAAAGAGAGTGAGAAAAGAAAAAAAGGTTATTTAGATAAAGGCTGAACATTGTTCATTTAATAAATGCCAAAGTTAAAGTGACATTAATGTAAAAAACCATTAAAGTTTTCACTAAGATTAAAAGGTAAGACCAAAATGGTTACTTCTTCAAATATGTTGGCTTCTCTTTTGTTTAAATTACAAAATATTTAATAACTCTACATTCAATACATTATAGTAACTTTCAACACGATAGGTGAAGCTACAGAGAGAATTGTAAAAAAAAGAATTCTGGAGAGTCTAATGCCATAATACTGCAACTCCTCCTTCCCTTATCATTCTTACCCTCAGCAACAGATTTCATACATCTTGGAGAAATTTCAAGTGCCTAGTACCTTCCATTCCCATTACCTTCTGCAACTATCTTTTGGACACCATCATCTTAAAAGACTATAGTGACTCCCAAAGTTCTTCAGTTAAATTATAAAGTTCAAAATCATGGCATTCCATGTAAATGGAAATTCATTCATCATTTATGGCATACCTATATCAAACATTTGCAAAGTATCGGGAAAACAGAGATGAAAGATGAGCTAATAGTGTTGAACAGCACACAGTTTTGGAGGAGAAACTGCTATATAAATTGTCTACCACCAAAAAGTTATTTGTACTATTGAATTTTTATATCAAGATCCCTAAAATCCAGATTTGAAGAGCTTGGAAAACTTTCTGGAGGGAGTTGTAAGTTGATTTTTAAACTAAAATTAGATATTAGTCATGTGAATAAAGTCTAGGTCCAGGGAACATTATTTGCAAAGGCAAAGAGAAAGGGCAAAAGGTTCATGAATACTACATAAGACATATGTCAGATCATCAGACCAGGCTGGTGATCTCACCTTTAGATTTTAACACTAATGTAATGAGATTACATCTAAGATTTTGAGACAGAGGACACAAGCATGACAATTTTCAAATTTTGAAATACTTATTCTGAAAGTTCTGTGGAGCCCTTTCCCAGCAAGGAAGAGGCCCTGGGTTTGATCCCTAGCACTGCAAACAGCTCTATGGAGAACTGACTGATACAAGAAGACTAATCCAGAGGCTACAGAGAAAAATAGACAACAAATAATCAGGCTTGGATTATAGCATCCATGACAGGAAAGGCAACATGGAAAGAAAGACTTGGGAAGATGAGATTTAGAAACAGAATTATAGTATCTGGTCACAAATTGGATTGGGAAGACATGACTGGGAAAGGAGTAATCAAATTAGATTGCTAGTTAATGATTTTGTGACTTTGAAAAATCATCATGTCTGGGAGGAGAGATAAGCTCACTTGTAGATATGTTGCTTCTTTTGAAGGCTATTTCTCTATACCAGTCTTATTGCAGAGCAAGTGTCAGGGCAAGAAGTATTTACTGAAGAGTCATCAGCTTCTTAGTCGTACACATATTATTTAAGAACAGGAGTATTGTAGTAAGAGTTTACAAGGAAAAAGTTATAATAGAGGTAACATAATTTATAGAATTATTTTATAATATTCGCCCAGTCAAATTCAAAAGACTGCAGGAGATTTGTCCACACACTAGAGACCCAAAGAATCCAGCTGAGGGCTTGGATCCCATTGCAGCATCCTGCACAAATCCAGCTGAAGACCTAGAGCCCCTGGCAGTATCCTCCATGAGTCTAACTGGAGGCTTAGAGCCCACAACAATGTCTCATGCAAGTCTATATCAAAGATCTGCTCTGGGAAGGCCCAAAGACCAGTGATGGAAGCTAGAAAGTCTGCAACAGTGGCAGGAAGAATGTAACGCCAGCAGGCTGAAGGATCTGCACTGGAGCCAGGAAGCAACACTCAAGGTAAGGACCAGAACTTCCTCAAAAATAACCTCAGTCATCCTCGGAGACAGTGAAGAGTGGAGCTCCTCCAATGATGAGAACAGCTGAGTTCACATCAGGAAAACCAGCGCTACAAGCTTCTCCAGGGAAACCAACAAGCACACCATCTTCCCTGTCAGTTCTCATTTTATGCTGTTGGCAACAATCCTTCGGGGGGCCTTCCACACCCAGAACCAGGCTATTTCAGTTTAGCTAGGCTTTATAAGTTGATCATTAGTTAACCCACCACAAGGAGCATAAATAAGATTATTCGGGCTTTATATATAGAACATGCAATCAATGATCTAGAGAGTATATATAACGAGTGATGTCATGGAAGTCAAGGGAGAAAGTCAGGGGAGATTTTTGTGCAATTGATTTTTAAAGTACAACAGACACTGGCCCTGGGAAAATACATTTGTTATTGGGCTCCACAGTTTGTACTTTGCGGTTTTATTGTGGAGTCTACCCAGTAAACATCAATTACACCTAACTGGCCTATTAAAATATGTCTTCTGCTACTCTGTATGAGGTACATATGGATGTACTCAAGACTCTGCTCAAGAATTACTTCATGTATAAAGCTGTCTTTTGTTGGAACACTTTGCCTATTTGAATCAAATTATATTTAGGTAAGTATGGGCGAGACCCCTCAAATGTGGTAGGATACTTTCCAAGACCCCCAGTGGATGCTTGTACTATGTTTTTTTTTCTCATACATACACATTTATAATAATCATTTAAAATTTTGATATAGTAAGAAATTAGCAACAGTAACTAAGGAAGTAGAAAGATGGCATTATGTACAGTAATTAAGGTTGCATTATTATATCTCTCAAAACATTTATTCTACTACACTCACAATTCTTCTTATAATGATGTGAGAGAATACAATGCCTGTGTCATGAAATTAAGTGACATGAATGGCATAGCAGTGGGATGCTAAGTAAGAGTTACTTGAACACAAACCTTGCAATATCAGGTCAATCTGATAACCCAGGTGGCTAATAAGCAACTACTAGGCAGGTAATGTATCCAACATAGATACCCTGGACAAATGAAGGATTTGTATCCTAAGTGAAGTGTTATGAGACAATGCCAGATTGTATCATACTACTCAGAACATTACACTATTTGAAGTGTATGAAGTGTTTATTTCTGGAATTTTCCATTTGGTATTTTCTAACTGTGTTTGTTCATGGGAAACTGAAGTCATAGAAAGTGAAATTGGATGATGGAAGGCTACTGTATTTCTTCATGTTTCCATTGTTGACTTACTTGTGCCTTTTTCACATGTTTTGGAGTTCTCTAAGTTCTAAAAGGCAAGAGTGTCCCTATTTGTTTTCCTTCTTTCCGTGGAGTAACCAGCCTTAAGAAATGTACTCAATCCATGATGTTGGCTAAATAACTGATTTTTCCAAGACCGGACAAGACCTTCCAAAAACCTTGTTGGGGCTTACCACTCTTGAGCACATAGAGTAATTTATATAATGGTTTATGAAGAAAATTGCAGATTCTGTTTTCTTTTTTTCCCTCATGGCTGAAAAGGCAGGAAATTGAGCAGTCGTGGCCTCTCATGGAAACTCCACCCTTGTCCTGGCACAGTGGTAATTTTGCTTATTCTGCTTTCTGGGACTAGCCCAAACCTGTCAAGCTCTCACGTTAAAACTTGCAGATACATCTACCACATATTTATGCGCTTATTTTCATATGCAAAGAAGTTTCTACTGAGAGGAGACATCTCATCAGGAAAATTTACAACTGAGTTGTTTTTATCATGACAGATTTATTCAGACTCACCTTCATTCTCTTATCTGACCCTGTGGGACCATCACCATTCATAAGCACTTACCTCTGAGTTCAAAGTATACTCTGGTCTGTAGGACCTGTGTGCTAACTAGCATCTAGGCATCAAAGTCATGACTTTGGCCTCATTAGCACAACCCAATCTAGTGAGATAAATAGACACAAATATACAAACTCTGGAGCATGCTGCAAATGAAATAGGTACACACACATTTTGGTAAGGATTTCCATTATGCTTCTAGCTGAAAATTTAGACTCAGTCATTAGAATGTTGAGCCAGGCACTGTCACAAAAACCACCAACGCACAGAAGAAATAGGTCAATACGTAACCCAGACAGACCAGAACAGACTTTTTGAAGAAAAAGGAAAATTTGTCAAGAAGTATTTTTAAGGAGAGAATTACTTAAGCAGCAAAGACAGTATATGATCAGGAAAAAGTCAAGCAACTATATCCTGAGGACATGCTTGTATTATGAAGCTACTAAATATTTTTTTCCATGCAGGTGAGAAAATTACAAGCTTTGGCTTGGCTAATTTCTATTCTTGATTCAGAGGAGCAGAAATACTAAAGAAGCCTTGCAGCCAAATTGTAATCATAAGCAATTTTCTTCTCAAGTAGCTTGACTCCAGTTGGCATTTATCAACTTATAGGTCAGCACAAATATTTTTATAATGAGCCATAAAAGAGGGGAAATGTAGTCTCAGTTGACAGTCAGAAATTATGCTTCTTCTCAGCAACCTGATCTAGTAAGTCTAGGTAACTGGGCAACATTGCTGGAATCAGCTCCCTTACATATGAGGTGAGAACAGCATCTTACCTTTGAGATGGTGTGAAAGGTCAGAACAATGGGCAACAGGTGCCTCAGAAGTAGGGCATCTGGGCTGATGAGTGGCTCATAGCACAATTGCTGGTGACTTCAAGGTCTCCTCCATCTCTTTTCACTAAGAGCTCTTTACTTTTTTTACCATTTTCCCCATCATTCTCTCCTATTTCTTTTTTATAAACCTCTGAATTTTTTCCATTCTGGCATGTATTTACCCTGTGAGAGATACTTAGAGCTCCATGCCCACCACTAGCACTGTGGAAGGTGGAAGGGGATGCTGTCGCATATATACAGTGAAGATGCAAATCAAATAGAAACTTCCTAAAGTTAGGGATCAGGGTTACACAATAAGTGTCCAGTAGATAGGCATGAAGTGCTAAATATACTTTCAGTAACTGAAGCACATTTTTCTTAATATTTTCAATAAAAATATTTGTGAACTGAGCTTAAACAACATATCCCATTCACATTCTCCAACATCCGAAAGCTTAAAAAGCAGAAAGCTACCTATGGAATAACAAGATTCTGACTATTCCTGGCCAGTCTTTCAATCAGTGACTGCATTTCAGTAAAATCAAGAAAATAGAAATGGAAATAAAATTGGGAGACTATTTGATGTCCTATACTCATTTAGAATCCAACTTCATAGAATTTTGAAATTCACATTGTCCCTGTCATATTTCTAGATTTTTCCACAGCAGCCCAAAATCTCAGGCCATTAAAAAAAAATAAAAGATAATAATACAAAATCTGTAGGAAATGCTGAGAAACTTGAGCCTTTTATAGAGAGGTGCTGGATTACAGCTCAGCAGATTCACTGAAAGAAGGCAGGTCCAACTTGCAGCAGGAGGAAGCAAACAATGCTCAGCAATTCTGATCCAGAGGGAAGTGACTGTTTTCTGATTTTGCTCTTCCAGTGCCTGATGTCTAAACACATTCCAAAGTCCATGGACTGGTAACCAGCACAGACCAGTTAATGACAACTCAGTAAGCACTGCTGGGACTGATGAAGCCCTCTTAACCATTATTCAATTTGTTTGTTCCATGACTTATTTTGCCTTTAGAGACTGAAGTACTAAAATAACCTACTATGAACTCAGGATGCTATTTAAAATTGAGAGTAATTTTTCCAACATAAATCTTAGAGAAAAATCAACATGCCACATTCCAAATCATCATTAGGGCATCTAGCATCCTATGATGTCGATGCACTTTGAAACACAAACTACTTTTACCTGGTGGGATCTTTGCAAATATGCACTATTCCTATAATTTTAATCTACATATCCCTATAATTTTAATCTACACAAAGTGAAATTAATTAGTAAATGTCTATAATGCTTTATAATCCTGCCACATAAAACTGAATCTCACTCTATTTATAAATGAAATGAAAAATATTTCATTTTAATACCACAATTTGATTTTGTGATGTAATTTTGACTACTTCATATTAACATAAGTAATCAAGATGTTTTTCCTATTGCCTATGTTAACCCAAGAATATCTGTTAGAGCCTGCCCTCAGAAAGCTGTATTTTCCCAGGAAAGGAAGACCAGCAAAACGATGTGACAACTTCACCGAATCCCAGAGCCAGACAAACCATTTAAAGTTAGAAATCTAATAGCCACCTCATACTTTGTCACATTTAGGAATCCTGAAATCCCAACAGCCAAAATAACAAAGCAATAAGTAATTATAAAGAAAATAATCGAAAGTCAAACTTTATCTCCTTTTGGTCACCACTATTTGAAAAACAATGAAATCTCCTAAAGATTAAAATACCACCTAAATTATTGAACTTTTCATGAATAGATATAATGTACTTTCAGCAACATAACTGGAAGAATAAATTTCAGAAAACAGATAAACTGATTATTCCTTTTGTGATCTAAACCATTCACTATGACAAAGAGTATGAAATAGTTTTTTCTATCTTTAAAAATGTTCTTATGTTGGCAACATGGAAAATTCTACTTTTCCTCTCCTAAATAAATATTTTGCTTATCCTTTTTGAAGATTAAAAGGTTAGTTTTTATTATTACAAATTTATTATTGTACATAATTCAGTAGCTAGACTAAAGTGCATACAAAACTGTTCAAATTAAGACAAGGCATGTGTGGGCATACAACAAAAAAGAAAGAAATTAACAATACTGGAAGGCTAAATAGGAGCAGAAACACTCTCAAAAAAGGCCCTCTTGTTAAACTCACAACAAACTTTAAAATATACATTGCGTTCCTCAAGCAAAAATAGAAGGAAATCAAATTTCATAAATATAAAATACGGTAGCTGAGACCTTCCAGTAAGTGACTAGTAGGGTTTCAAGATCTGTGCATGGTGAATTGCACTAAGCAACCTCACCTTTCTAGGTCTGTATTTAGGTTTTCAGATCACACTATATCTGAGCTCTCCTTGGAGACACTGATGGCTATGTTACCAGTAATGGCCTGTTCCAGAAGAGCTAAATGAGTTTACAACTAGGATCTGAGGCCCACATTTGCATATGCATGTAATAAAGCTAGTCAGAAGCAAAGCTGTAGAACTGGCAGACATGTTTATGACTGCTTCTACCCTATTTTCCCCTGGGGAACTCTGATGTCTTGCAGATGCCTGGCACCTCTAGCTGCCCCTGTCCCTCCAAGATTTACCTCCTTCTACCGCACTACAGATTGCCTTGGGTCATAACTACCTGTGTGCCAGCCTCACCACAATCTCCACTACACTGTGAATTTAAGACACAATGTCCTGTTTCTTTTTGCTATTTTACACAAACATAAAAATTCAGAACAGTCTTTCAAGTGATTAAATTGATAGAGTGAAAATACAATACTTAAACACAGGAAAGCACTCTAATTTTTGTCTCTAACACTAACTGTGTAACCATGGTACACTTCGCATTTAAATTGGACATCATTTTTCTCAAATCTAACCAAAATAAAGTTTAATTTTGTGTGAAGTTTCATCAACTCATGTCAAATACAAAATTAAAACTTTACTTCTAAACAAGGTTCAAATTATTGCCTGATTTAAATCTAAGATTTTAATTATTTTAATTAGCAACGTGTTATATTAGGCAAAAAGTTAAATTTTTGATCCTGAAATTGTGCTTTAAACAGAGATTTGCATCAACCTTGGAAGGAAGTCTTTCATGAGCACAAGCTCAGTCAAAATCTGCAAAGGTGAGCCAGGTGGGCAAGAATTCAGCACAGTGTTGGACAGTTAGTAGGTGCTAAATGCCCAGATTGATGCCAGGCTGATCTCTATTCTACTGCATATGTTGTCTGCCTCCACGCCTCCTCCACATCCCACCTCAGGAGTAGCAGATATTACCTGGTTCAGTGGAAGAAGATATACGAAAATACTACAAAGATCGAAAAGAGTAAAGCAATCTCACACTTTATTCTTTCTACCCTATTTCCAGGAATAGGACAGCATAAGATATGGTGGGATGAGACAAGGGGTAGACATCTTGGCATAGGGCATAGACAGATTTGATCAATGTTTGCTTTATCTCTCATTCTCATTTCTCTCCAGGATGGTGCTACTAGAAAGAAATGCATTGGATTTTGAGGGACTCATTTATAGAGAGCGTCGTTCACTTTAGATAGAGAGGTCCAGCAGGACTGAGACCTGGGAGAGAACTCGAGGAGAAGTTGTTTCCTTGTGGACCTTTTTACCCAGGGAACAGGGAAGGGGTGTGCTCACTGAGCTCCCATCCAACTAGTTGTTCATGGTAGAGAAGTTTGAAAGGGATTCAGAGAAGAAGCATAATCAAAGAAGGAAAAAATCTTGAGACTGAAATAAACCCGAACTGAGTTTTTTGGGGGGACCTTGATAGTGCAGAAATTCGAAGGATGACAGATACAGACAATGAGAATACCCAGGTTATTAATGGGGACATTTCCAAGTACTGCACTCAGGGCTGTGTGCTACATTTTAAGGAAAAAAATGTGCTCAGAGAAAGGGACTGGGAATGATAAAGTCTTAAAACTATATTTTATGAGGAAAGGTTAATTTTTAGCCTGTAAAAAAAAATGAGTGGATCAAAGGACTTCATATCTAGAAACATATGAGAGGCTTCTATGACTTTATTACTCCAAAAAGGTAAAAAAAAAAAAAAGTAAAATATTGTGCAAATTATACAGTGACCAAATTTGCATTCAAACAAGAGAAGCGGTAGCAATTCTAAAATGGCAAAATTGTCTGGAACTAGTAAGGATCCACCAGTGGATGTGCCTAACCAGAGATCAGAAAAGATTATCTTACTATTTATTAAGAGAATTTACATCATTCCTTTTCTCATTTATTCATTTCAATGAGTAATAGTGGGGCAAGGCCTATCTGAGGTACTAGGGAGACTAAGAAGAATAAAACATGGTCTGGCAAGCAAGAAGACCTCACCTTCTGGAGGAGTTTGATACAGTATTAAAAGGATAGGAAAGAAGCTAAAAAAATTAAAAAGGTAGGCTATCCAATTTGCCAGAGCTTGACTTCAGAAATAATTCCAGAAAATGAGACAGAGAAAATTTTACCAGGCCTCAGAACCAGAATCAATCAATCTTACCCACCCCATGGTAAGGAGAGCTCCCCAGGTCCAGAAAGGTATTTCTGAAAGTGGCGAGTTTGAATGTCTAAAATTTTAGTAGAGGTATCCTTTGGAGTCCCACAAGTATACAACATAAATAGTTAAATTAACCATTAAAATGCCTGTGGTCTTATGAAAAGTTGAAATAGATATATACTGTTGTAAATGTGATCACCACTAGCTGCTCATGGAGTTAACACTTACCAAAGTGAATGGTTACCATTCCAACAATACATCTGCATGGATGCAAAGGGGAAAACTAAGCCTTAACTGATATTTTCCCATAGAGTGGCATAAGAAGGTACTCTGACTATGACAGCATAAAGCTGCATAATATTTGGGAAGTGAAAAGGGAAGGGGAAGATGTGATAAAAGTGATAAAGGTAAACTGTATATAACTACAATATACCACAAATGTCTTCCTCCCCAAACAGTATCATCTTCAGGTTAAGATGGTGAGATAAAAAATGTGAGTAGTTAGCGCACACTGAGCTGCTGTTGCCACTCCAGTCCTCAGAGTTCTTTTTCTTTGTTGTCTATTGCTGCTTCTCCTTGCCCCTTTCTCTCTCTCTCCCTCAATACATGGATACACAGATAATAGGTTAGATAGATAATACATACATATATACAGTCACTGACCAGTGAGAACATATGAACTCGCCTCTTTAGATCACTCTTTTGTCACTATCAAAATGCAAATTATTTAGGATATGACACCACACCATCACATTGCTACTGTCTTGGTCCAGAAGTGCTGATAACACAGAATTTCAAAGATTGACTTAAGGGGTGCTGAGAGCCTATGTAAACTGATGAACATGGCATTGACCACATAGATGTTCAATAAACTTGTTTCCTCTTTCCATAGCTTTCCCTTTTCTACTTTGCTTCTATCCTAGATAAGGTTAAAGAGTCATATTACTAGAGTTGTGATAATTTTCCATGGAAACAGTCCACATTGAAATGAAGACCAGCACGACCTCTTAGTGAGTCAATCTCCTTTGTCATAACACATTATCATGTCAACTGTGTACTATCCCTGACCCCTTGGCAAATTGTGGTAGGTTCTCAAAAAAGAAAAAGGTCAATTACTTCTCTTTATCATTCAAAAAATGTCTTAGCTTCTCTTCCATTTAGCTCAACTTCATTAAATTCTACCCCAAAATATGTGATGTCTTCTATATACTGTATGTTATCCTGGGTTCAGCTACCTGAGAGGTTACAAATAAACAGCTGTGGAGATTCTGGAATCCTAATAATTCGGATAGTCTGACCAGGCCAATGGGGTTGGAAGGTTTCCTATACACAGGTTTCATACACTTTTTACTCCAGATTCAGTGGGGATGCAGTGACAACTTCCTTGTAATACAAGGACATACATGTACTCAGAACACTGTTTTGGATTCATCGCAATTTTAGATTTGAATAAAACAGCAACTACCTTTGGAGCCCAGATTAACCTAGTCTTCTGAGACTGTGACTAAGTTTATCTGATACCAAGTCTTTGGCAATGGAAACATTAAAATGTAGGCACATCTTTTCTTGTAAGTACAAGGTGTGTCTACAGTGATAAACTTGCTTTACTTCCAAATGACTTAAACATGACTAGCACTTTGAAAAATTTGGTCATGATTACCAAATTTCCAGCTCAAGGGAAATTCTTGCCATAAAGGCATACTTTTTACTACTTCAGACTATTCTTCAGTATGCTTTAATTCAAGCTTCATTTCACTACACATTTGCAATTCTGTAATAGCTTAAACAGTGATTATGTGATTAGAAGAAAGAAGCAAGACACATTATTTGTGCAAGTCCAAAGTTTCCAAAAATACAAAGAATTTGTGTGTTCTAATTCAACCTGCACAGAAGTTGAGAGATGATAGGTACACAAGTAGGTGAACTTGGTCCCCAGGGAAGATGACAAGTTTCTTTTATATTACCCTAGGTTCCTAACCTTTCATTCTTACAAAGCACTTTCCAGGAAGGCAATACACCCTGTCTCCAGAGCAATATACCTGTATTTACTGGCAGGAAAGTTACTTTATTATTTGAAGTGTTTTAACTCTTAATGTGTAACAGTCTGTGCTATATGTCAGATGCTACACTAAGTGATTCACATGAATTATCTCACATGAGATAATTTCATTATGTCTATTTTACACTTGAAAAAACTGAGCTAGAAAGTCTTTGAAGCAACACCAATGATAAAGACAAGACAAGGAATTGCTCCTGGCCTTACTGAACCTAAATCTACCTTTTTCATTGTCGTGCTGGGCTTCCATGGGTAAAAGAAACTCTTTCAAGCCAAGACAACCTAGAGCACTATAATATCCTGAACAACCAATCTTTCATTATTGTGCTCTAAACTGGGTGTTTTTGATTGAGCAGAATATAATGTACCACCATACCTACACATAAACTTCTCACAGAAAATTCTCACAAATGTATACAGAAAGTAAAGATATTTACTAAGATTTGAGAAGAAAATTGCATTTCACTACACAGGGTTACTTTTTAGTAACTAGAGTGCTTTTCATGGTCTCTGGCTTGAAAGAACAAATTTTGGGAGTATTTTTTTCTTGCACCCATTATGATTTCTAGACTGTTGATCTTTTCAGATTCCAGTCTGGAATATATGAAGCAAAAAGAAGACCCCAGAAACTCAGTGTTGTGTTCTTCCTTGGGTTATAGTTTCCACAGTCAATTCATCTTCTTTTCTCCAGAGTTGTCTTTTGTATCTTTGATGATATATTGTCCATGTTTTTCAGTTGTATTAGTGGGAGAGTAGGGAAGGAGGAAATAACGAATGAGTCAGTGAACAGGAAGACAAAATAATATCAATTACCCAGTGTGAACAGCCAAAAAAAAAAAAAAGAGAAGCAGAACGAGAGGAAGAGGGGAATGAAGAATTAAAGACGGAGAAGAATGAATGAAGAGGAAGAAAATAACTTAGAACTAAGTCTCATACTTTATGCAAAAATTAAATAAAATTGGATCACAGAATTAAATGTAAGGCATAAATATACAAGACTTTAAGGACAAGAAAACAACAAATTTTTCAGAATCTAAAGTTAGGTAGAGTTCTCAAACTTGACACCACACACACCATCTGTAAAAAGAAATAACTAACAGGCACTTCATCAAAATTAAAAGTCTATGATCTGTGCAAAACTCTGTTAAAAGATGAAAAGGTAAGTTAAAAACTGGAGAGAAATATTTGAACACCATATCTGACAAAGGACAATAATCTACAATGTAGAAATAGATGTTGGTGATTTACGTATGCCAAAGAAAAGCCACAAAGCATTTTCCTCACATGTAAAGGTAAAAGTTCTGCACTTGAAGAAAGGAAAATCAAATACTGGTGTTACTTTGAAATTAAAAAGCCTCTCCAGTAATTGTTGTATTTTTCAGTTCAAATCTATGCCTCACTCTGTGTTCTCTTACTTTGTATGACTTCGTATCATTTCTTTCAGGGGTTTCTTTTTTAGAATATTCATATAATCTTAATGTTTTCTGGTACAGTACATTGACATCAGTTAGAAAACGTTTTCTGTTAATTTCTCCCTCCCATCTTCACTAAGTTTTTTTTTTCATCTTAACTAAGCACTTATCACACACTATAGCCATGAGTTTTGCAGTCTGAAGTACAAAAACAAAATTCGCATTAATTTCTTTTTTCTTCATAATTCCATGGATAAAACAATAATTTTTATCATCATTCTTAGAAACCTCAGTGTGTGATTCTTTTCCTGGTTAAGCAGAAAATGTCTGCCTTTTCATTTAAAGGAAATGATTTCTAGCTTTTCTTCAGCATATACAAATAGCATCTATTACTCTTCTATTTTGGGGTCATTAGGGGTCATTTGGGGTCATTAAGTAAAATAAGGGTTACTGGAATATAAGCATTATACTTCCTCTGAAGTTGATTGCATGAGATGACTACTTCAATGAGAAACTGATGCACCACATACAGTGTGGACACGCTGTACGAAGGATGATTTACAAAATTCTACCACATTATTCAGAACAGCACATAATTTAAAACTTACGAAGAGTTTATTTCTGAATTTTTCGTTTAATAATCTTAGACCGTAATTGACCATGGGTAACTGAAACCACAGAAACCAAAACTGCAGATGGGACAAGTGGGGAACTAGAAGACAACATTCTTGAAATGAGAAAATTACAGAAATGCCAGAAAGAATGAAGCCAGATGAGAAATGCTTATGGCTGTAAAGGGAAACCTGAGAGACCTTTCCAGTGGTGGTAATGTTTTATATCTTGATCATATTAACTTCATCTTTGTGGCAGTGATATCACAATACCCATTCTGCAAGATGCTACCATTTGGGGACATTGGAAAATGGACACACAGGACATCTGTGTACTATTTAGTACAACTGCACATGAAGCTATGATTTTTTTCAAAACAAAAAGTTCGATTTAAAAAATCTATCTACAACCAAAATAAATAAACACAAATTATTGAAGATGCACAGTTCTGATTCCACCTAAATGCTACTCGACATCCTCCACCAAATGTTTGGGAACTGAAAAATTTGATTGTAAAGGTTAAATAATTTGCATTAAGTTAAAAGACCTGGAACAAGGATGCCAAACAAACTGAGTTCAAAAGGACTTTTGATAGGGAAAGGGTGTTATAATAGAAAAGCAGTGTCCATTATAGACCCTGAATTGGTGAAGGCTGTGTGTGACCTATGCCATGTATCATTGTCCACTAGTATCTATGAGAGTTTGGGATTTCCAAAAATCAGAACTTTCCAAAATAACACCCATGATAGTTTTAGTGTAAGAGCTGCTAAATCCTCAGGCTTTCTCTGGCCATGCCATGTGTAATGGAGGGGCTGAAGAGGTGGCTGTTTGGGTGACACTCACAATTACCACTTGCTGGCCTACAAGCACATTATGCAGTTCATTGCTCAGGAAAATTTTCTCTTTGTTTGAGTTACATGGATTAAAAGCATTACAGCTTAATCCCTTTGATGCATCCAGGACATTTCGAAATTGAATGTTTTTCTATTAAATCTCCTACTGGGAAGCAATTCACTGACACTGTAGCAACAGAACCAGGGAATCCTGAATAATTACCGAAGTCAGCCCTTTTGCCTCTATGTGTCTCTCTAAAATACCTAATAACAAAAAAGCACTCAAATAAATCCATGAGGCTGATCAATGTTTCATGTAATTTAGAACAAGAGATTTCAAAGCCTTTCAATAAAAATAGTGAGAGAGGGAGACAAGCACTAGCATATTGAAGAAAACAGTGTTTAAGAATTCATATGTATTAAAGGCTAAAGCCAGGTCAATTCTCAAGCTAGCTAAAAAAACTAATTCATATTAGAAAACAAACACACACTTGGCTTGTTAAATTTTTGAAATGAACATGAGACTAAAAATTAAATTATACATTCAGTTCAGAAGCTGTAATACTGCCATCGGATTTGTAGTTTCCAATTTCCAGAGAGCGAAACATAACAAACTGTCAAGTGGGGAAGCCAACCACCCATCACGTCTGCTTTCAGTAGCTGGGTCTGGCTGCTCGTGCTCCCGTGGTAACCACCGAGATGAATGAGAGCTTCTACTTCCCTTTTCTCTGGTAGGAGTGCCTGGGGGAGCACTGTCTCAGAAGGACGTATCTGATGCAGACAAATTAATATCATTTTTTATTGTACAAAACTGGAAGGAGTCACAGCAAAGAAAAAATTAAGCATCTTAAAAACAGTGTAATACCTGTTGAGAAATATATCTGAAAAATAAAAGAAAAAGTTGCAACCTCAGAAGAATTAGCGACACGGTATAGAATGTGTGTTTCCACACTTTAAAACCAGAATTTGTTCAAATGTAAAATTCACACCCTACTACAGTATATTGTTTCTCATTTTGGCAACATTATTATTCTGCGTACGAAATTCATTTGATACATCAGCAAAAATCAGTTCTACCATGATTAGTTTTCATCACATAAACTCCTTTTCTTGCAATCTGATATGGAGTTTAGTTTCTGAGGCCTATTTATTTATTTTTATTAATTAAGTTTTGTTGGTACATTTTAGGTACAAATAATGATCACATTCATTATAGGGAATTTGTACTTGCACATGATATATATTGATTCTTTTTTTCCCATTCTCCTCCTTTCCCTTCAACCCCTCTTCCTCTCCTTATTTATGAAAGCTTTCCACTTTTTCTTTCTTTTCTTGTCATTTTTTCTTGTAGTCTAATTTTTAAAAGGAACATTAATCCTAGGGTATATAGTTGATTAAGGGCAAAGAACTTTGCTAAAATAAAATGAAATTATATGGTACACATGCAGAGTCCTTAGAAATGAATTTGGCTAGGAAATAATTAGTTCATTTTCTTATGTGCAGTGAAACACACCTCTTTGAAATCTGGAAGATAAAATTCATCTAAAAGATGACACTTGCCAAAATCATCATCTGTACTTTCCCAGTCTCAGCATTCAAACATTGTAAAACTCGTTTCTTTTACTTAGCAAAGTCCATATTTGAAATACCATATTCATAATTTTCCACTGTTATTTCTAGCTGGTATTTTCTTCTCCCTTTTCTTCTGTATTTGCTGCTGTTTACCTTTTGCGATTTGAATTTAATTATTATTACCAGGATAACAAAGTTGACATTTTGCATAAGCAGTACACTAGAGGCTGGCAGAGATGCATTGTTCCGAGTCCTGATTTCAGCCCTCTGAAATAGTTCACACTCTTTTGAGAGACACCTGTACAACAGATACAGCATCAAGGATAGCTGGAGGCCTTGCTGCCGGAGCAGTGCTTCTCAGACTGAAATTCTCAGCTGGGAGCTGTTAGAAATGCACACTCTGAGGCTCCTCTCCAGTCTTGCTGAATCAGAAGCTGCGTTTTCACAAACTGCTGCACGCCAACTACAGTATGAGGACTGGACGGTGGTGCTAGTACTGAATGTGAACTGAATGTAGAAGTAATTGGCCCCTAAATTCCACACAGTGGCATTGGAGAACCTATTCCATGGTCTGCCTAATGTGTGTCTATATTCTAATCCTTCCCTAAGTGTGAGGAGACTTGAACAAGGTAGATGGATAAGAATCCATCTAAGGATCAGGGATTTTGCTCGGTGGCGCAGCACCTGCCCGGAAAGTGTGAGGTCTTGAGTTCAATTCCTGGTACCTAATTCCCCCCTGCTGCCAAAAAAAATCCATTTAAAATAAAAAATTTGAAAACTTTATGAAATCTTTCAAATGATGCTCCATTAATATTTGTACATTTGTGTATCAGATTTCTTATTGAAATCCAAATTCAAATTACATTGATTTCTCCCATATAATCCAAATACAGTAGCAATAAATACAGTTATTCATCAACCCAACTTCTAGTTCTTCACTTTTAAAAAAGTTTTCTTCGGTGGTAAATTATGAATCACATAAAATTGATCATTTTAACCATTTTTAAAATATATGGTTTAATGACATTAAGAACACTCACACTGTTTCCAACCATCTCCATTATCTGTTTCTGTAACATTTTATCATCAGAGATTCTGTACCTATTCACTAATAATTTCCTACATCCTGCTCCCCACAGTTCCTGTTAATTACTACTCTTTTATGTTCTGATAATCACTACTGTACAGACTTAACTTCTTTAGGTGTTTCATATAAGTGAAATCATATAGTGATTGTTATTTTGTTCATTTAGTTTGTTTTCAAGGTTCATTCTTGTTGTAACATATACCGAAGTTTCACTTCTTAAGGCCAAATAATGTTCCATTGTATGTGTATATCACAGATTATCCACTCATCTTTTGAACACTTTGGTTGTTTCCACCTTTTGACTATTGTGAATAATGATACTATAAAATCTTACTGTATTGATTAGCTTTCCCATTGGTGGACATATCAAACATCCACAATTTGAGGTGGAGAGATTTAAGTTAGATTATGGTTTCACAGGATTTAGTCCATGGGTGACTGGCTCCAAGGCAGGACATGAGGTGGAGGACTGTGGTGGAGCAAAGTGCATACTTAATTTATGGCAACCAGGAAGCAGAAAAGGG
>RJWT010011253.1:0-23457 GCA_004365215.1 Cuniculus paca
TATCAACCTTCAACACAATCCAAAACCACTCTTTTTAATGTGACAACCGCCTGGTTTAAATGTCTGTTTTTCTCCTCTCTGCTAGTGAACTCCAACATTCCAAATCTTTGCTGATGTTATGTGCTCTGTAATTCCTTTTGCTGCCAGGCAAATCAGTCAATCTCTCTCTGGCATGCCCCTGGTAAGTGTTATAGCTAAATTCTTATATGGTATCATTCATTTCAGTCTATTTAGTACCTGACACAGTGGCAGGCATGTAAAAAACACATATAGATGTTCCCTGCACAAATGAACCACATAGTGTTAATAAAATGATCTTTTAAATTGAGGAAGTCCTAATTTCTAATCCCAGATGTGTCACTTACAAGTAGTGTGACTTTAGGAAACAGCATTGCCTGTGAAGAACAGAAAATCTAAACGTTGAAGTAAACGAGACAGGGGTTATTCTGTCTCATGAAAAGAAGTTTGGAGTTAATAATCCAGGGCTATGATGGTGGCCCCATTGGAATAAATGATCATCTCTTCTCCATCACTCTTTGCCTGTGATTTCCATTCTCAAATGCATCTCATGGTCCAGGAGGACTCCAAACATCACATTCTTGTCCCAAGTGAGAAAAAGAGAAAGTAGAGAAGAGAAGAAATTTGCTTCTCTAAGTCAAGTTATCTCCTTTCAAATAGTTCCCCATAGAAGACTCAGTGAACATTTTTATACATCTTATTAGCCACTTTTGTCAGCAAGAAAGAGGGGGAAATATGCATTTATAATTCAGTGCATTGCCTCACTCAACAGTCTATACAGAATTTCTGTCATTAAAAAATAATAGAATCAATATTGAGTAGGAAATATGGAGTCTCTGAAATATACTGAACAAATCAATTCTACATTTTCAGCCTAATTTTTCTCATATACACAGTGAGAATATGAATTTTTCAAGGTAACAGAAAGGATTATGTTGGATATCTCACATGAAATACCTGGTAGTGCCTGCCCCAGAGTAAATGTTCAATCAGTAGCAATGATTCTTAATATGAATTTTTTTTTTTTTTGCGGCACCAGGGATTGAACTCACGACCTTGCGCTTGCCGGGCAGGCGCTTAGACCGCTGAGCTAGATCCCCAGCCCTGTTTTTGAGACAGGGTCTCACTATGCAGTTCAGGCTGGCCTTGAGCTCACTTTGTAGCCCAGGCTGGTCTCAAACTCACAACGATCCGCCTGTCTCAGCCTCCTGAGTGCTGGGATTACAGGCGTGAGCCACCACGCCCGGCTCTTAATATGAATTTTTATGAAAATATTCTATCCGCTGTCTCTTCCACTTAATTGTATTGTAAAGATCTTAGAAGGTCTGAGCCATCCATAGGTACTCATATTTCATTTTTCAATGCTAAGCAACATATTTGGTACATAATAGATACTCAACAGATACTGGTTCCAGTAAGGTCTAATGAAAACTAAGCACTGGAAAGACGCAAAAGCAAGATTCTGTTATACTTTCACTTCCCAACCAAATGCATGTCTGAACCACTTGTGTCTATGCATTGGACAGGAGACTTCGCAGGAGGAAAGCTTGAGCAAAGGATGTCTTTAATCACAATCAGCCTTCAAATGGCTACTCAGCAAATGAAGATAGGATATTCAGTTACTGTAATTTAGTACCATCTGGTACAGTGTCCTGATAAACTGAATTCAATAAGGATGCTCACTAAACAAGAAGCTTGGAGAAAATGAGCAGGGCATTCTGGCAGTCTTAAGAACCTAAGTGGGCTGTTCACTTCAATTTTCTCTTCTTGAAGTTCATCTCTCACCATTTTTTCTACGTTTGATATGTGCAAACTTTTTTTACCTTTCTCAGCCACTAATGGGTCAAAAAAACTAGAGGACTTACAACAATCAGTGGGAGCGCAAGACTTTCAGGCATCACACTAGTGACAGAGTCCAACCCAAGGAGCATGGCATCCTAGACTAGTGCTTCTCTGGCTCATGCCAGCCTTCCCAGTTCTGAGCATGCAGTTTAAGACATACAGGAATCGAGGGGCCAGCAATCTAGCTCAGCGGTGCAATGCCTCTCTGGCAAATGCAAGGTCCTGAGTTCGATTTCTGGTACCTATGGGGGGAAAAAAAGGCAGGCAGGCATTTAATCTACAACCTTAAGGAAAGGTACTATTTTTCCATGTTTTAATGATGAGAACATTGAAACTCAGAAATATATTATGATAGTATTTCAAACCAATTAGTTGCAACTGATAGAAAACCAACTCAAATAGATTTATACTAAAACATAAAAAGTAAAAATGGCCCATAAACAAGGAAGTCCAAAGGTAGTGTAAACTTCACGTAAAGTTGAATCCAGTGGTTCAATGATTGTCAGCAACTCTGCTTCTTAATCTCTCAGCACTACCTGCCCTGATTGGCTTTACTCTCATACTCTGTCAATCTCCACAGTGACTCCGTATCTTTGAGGTTCTTAGAGCACATGAAACAGTAAAAAGAGATATTTTTCTTGAGTGAAGATATTTTTCTCGAATGAAGAAATCTAATTGGCTTGATTTGAATCTCATGCACAACCGTGAACTAATCATTGTGGCCATTGACCAGGCAGAGTTGCATTGCACACAGACCATGTGGATTAAACAGGATTAGAGGTCATAGGGGGTGGATATAATCAAAATATATGCATTGATGACAAATCCTCCAAAAATGTGCAACTGCGTGGAGGACAGGACAAGGGGGTACTGGAGACAGTGAAAGTGGTCAAAGTACACTGTGTCCAAATACAAATGAAGCCCACTAGCCTGTATGACCAATTTTTTGAAAAGTGAAAAAACAAAACTAAACAGGACTAGTGTAGTATGAAAGTGCCATCATTCCCCCAGCGAGAGAACATAAGTGCTAACTTCATTTACACAAACTCAAGCCAGAGGATAGAATTAGTTTTTCATGTTGGTTTCACTTCCTCCAAAGCTTAAGCTCTTTTGAGGACAACGTTTTGATGCTGGAGTAAATAAAAATTGAGAAGTTATATTTTGGTTTTGACGAGATCATATTTTATAGGTGTTTGCTTTTGCCAGGATACTGTGCTAGACAGTTGTATATGTAGTTTCACTTAAATTTGACAACTGTGAATAGTCAGCATTCACTATACCTATTTTCCAGATGTGAAAAGTGAGGTTCAGAGAGGTTAAGCATCTGTCCAAGGTCAATAGGCAATGTTTGAGAGAGATAGGACTCATCTGTCTATTTCTATCAGATCTTGCAAGTACACAAACACTGTGCCCCTCATGACATGGGTCAGTTTAGCTCTAGGAAATGAAGAAGTATAAGTGTGCTCTCAGCCCAATACCTACACATGAATGTATTCGGAGAAGAGCAGAGGATATACCAAAAACCCTACCTCTAGCACTGCTGGGAGGACAGTTTTCCTGCTGATCTCAGTTCACCATGCAGGACATAAGTCAGGGCTCCTGAATTGCTGCAGCCACTATAAACTCAGCCTTACTTGACCATTGTATTAAATGGGATATTGCATCAGCCTTCTTGCCCTTTTTGAGATCTGGCTAAAATTAGAGACATGGCCTGTACCCCAGACTACTTCAGTGAGACCTGAGCAATTCATTGGCCTCTTCTCACAGAGGTCAAATTCTTAACCTCATGCTCCCAGCTTTTGGCTAAGGCCATGTTCCTGGTTAAGTGAGTTTCCCAGAAATAGGATCTGCCTGCGCATTCATCTCATTCAGTCCCTATGATTAGAAAGACCCCCATCCTCCAACCTTCTCTGTCTACACCTTTACAATGCACCCTTAACGCTCTTTTCACCAAGAAGTGTTCATTTCCCACTTTTCAAATCTGGGCTTGCCTGGTGACTTGGTTTTGTCAATGGAATCAGCAGAGGTGACTATGTGCAAGTTCTGAGCCCACATCTCAAAATACTATGCTGGAGAGAAGAGAGAGACTAGGCGGGAAGGAGAGAGCTGTCTAGACCAAGGTCATGGTTGCCCTGCCAACAGCTGGCCCATCGGGGTGACCCAGTCTGGGCCAGATTGGCAGAGCTGTGTCCATGAATCACAACTGATTGCAGATGAATGCGTGAGTCCAACCAGACCATAAGAAAAGTGTAGCTGAACCCAACCCATTAGCAGCAACTAGCACTTTAAGATGTTGACTTCAGGAAATGCTTGCTATGCATTTGTATCTAACTGATATAACTTAATGCAGTAAAGGTGATCCTTTTAGAGCTTTCAATGATACGAACAGCCTGCTGTAGCATGTATGTCATAGGCTTGCCACAACTGACCTATGGATATCTTGGAACCCTTCAGATGCTAACCCCAGCTCAGATCTCTGCACCCTTTGGGAATATTTGGCCAGTTTCAAGCCTCATCAAGGAAACAACCATCTCTAAACCCATTTGATGTCTCTCCCTGGGCCCCAGATTAGGTATTGTTAGGGACACTGGTTTGATCTGACAAGTCATAGTATTTGAATCTGTAAGTTACCATAACTATGTCACACAAAAAGTGCAGAAGTTGTATCCCAAGCCTGCAAAGGAATTGCCATCACTTGAAGAAGATTCACATCCAAAAAGTCATCAACAAACAGTGTTCCCACTCTGCCTTATGTAAGTTTTAGCAGCCGTCATCACTACTCAGTCTACCTCAAGCATTAAGTTAGAAGCTCATTGATGACAGGACCAACTCTATATTCTCCTGGGTTCTCATTGACTAAGCCCTGCCTAGACCACAGCAAGTATATAATGCACATTTCCAAAGGGAAGAACAACTCAAGGCAGCTGATCCCAGAGCTAAATTCAGCAGTTAAGATAGTATATGGTCAAGAACCTCAGCAGATGCTCGGCATATACTAAGGGTCAATACCATTATTAAATGAATGTGTTAAGATGAATGAATGCACATCATACTTAGCTGTGTGACAGGAATGGAAGGAATAGTGGAGTCTTTTGAATGATCCAGTTCACAATTCACTGACATTATACGCTAGGCACAAACACTTTAATCTCGTTGCCTCAATCTTCTCACAATGAAGCAAGACTTTTAATCAGAGGATTTACATAAGGAAAAGAAGCCATTGTTTGTTTCCTCCATCACAAGGACTTCTAGCTAGTCACACAGAGGCAATGAGGCATGGCCAGCAGGGAGTAGCTGTCCACAGAAATGGGAAGGCTGGGCCTGAAGGCCACAGAGCTCAACCAGTGCGGGGAGGGGGAACCCAACTCAAGCAGCAATCGCCAAGTACCAGACCGCACCTGGGCTCAAGCAAGTGCAGGGAAAAGCCTGTGATGGCAATCTCTGACCTTAGTCTCCTGCTAAGCCCCTGCTCTATGCCGGCAAGGGTCTTTGGTATTGGTTCTCGTCTGCTATTGTTCACCTTTCTCTCTGTGCGCTTCTCATTTACTTTTGTCACAGTCCATGGTTTTTTCCCATTACCTTGATTCACACAGCCGCCCTGGGTGTTCTAACCCACGACCCCTGGTGACCCTAACTAAATAAGGCAGCACACAAGCCTCAGACTCCAGCTGCCTGCTAATGTGGCAGCTTCAGAGGGCAGCCAGCACGTGTGCCCACCACAGCCTGCCCAGGAGAGAAGACGCAGGCCTCTTTGAGTTTTTCCATCAGCTTTTAAATTAAGCATAACAAGGCTTAGATCTTGGCCCTGGTGCTCGTCTGGGTGTGTGATCATGGACAACTCACTGAACCCTGGTTTCAATTTCTTCTTTTCAAAAAGGTGATGATAGTACTTACACTACTGAGCTTAAAAATACAGCTATGTTTTACAAGTTCTTCTTTTGTGCTCTGCATTGTTCTAAATACTTTTAAATTATTACTTTAATTGTACAAATTTGTGGAATACAGTGTGATTATTTGATGCACACATACAGTGTGTAATGATCAAATCTAGGTAGTTAACACTTCCATCTCCCTAAATGTTTTGTAAGTTTTTCATTAATATATAATGGCTGTGTATATTCATGAGGCACAGCGTGATATTTTGATACATGTGTATGATACATACTGATCAAATCATGGTAATTAATGTTTCTATCTGCTTATCATTACTGTGCTTTTAGAGACTTTGAATGCCTCTCTACTAGTTGTTCACAAAATATATAGCAGGTTACTGTGAACCCACTGTTCTACAGGACACAAGAATTTTTTCGTTCTAACTTTGCTCTGGCACTCATCATCCAAACTCTTATTCTTCCCCTTCATTATATAGAATAGTCTTTTAAGTATTTTAAGCATTTTAACTTCTAACATCATCTTCTAGCACTTGTCAAATAGTGACAAGCCAGAAGTCACACTCAGGTTGTGCTAGAGCCAGAACTACCACCCACCTTACTCCGTACTCCTTCCATAGCTGTACCCAAAGATTTGAGTGTACTCAAAGGGCCTAATCTTGCGTCCAACCCCTAGAAAGTACTCCCAAAGGCATAACTATCCAATTTCCAAGGCACATGGTAAAAAAATCACCTGCATTCACATTTGGGTGATGGTTTCAGTCCACACGTGAAAGATAAAAGTTAGAAAAGAAAATGTTGTGAGTGCAAAAGAGGCTAACTTCTAGAGCAGTGGCTCTCAACCAGAGATGACTGTGTCTCTCACAGGGCATGTAATAATGCCTGGGTTCATTTAGATTGGCACAATTGAAATAAAGGTGCTTTGGGCATCTAATATATTCTGCTAACTATCCTACAAAGCACAGGACCCACCACTAGCAGTATCATCACCATCATCATCATCATCATCATCATCATCATCCCTCAAATGTCAATTATGCCCAGGCTGAGAAGTCCTGTCCTTAAACATTGAACCTGGACCACGTCCACTAATAAGAACTCACCTGTCTAGGATCCAGCCTCACAGAGCAACTACAAATAAATACTTACTGGATAAATGCATACATGTCAGGATAAGTAGACATATATCTTCAGTTTTTGTTTTGTTTTGTTTTTGAGTAATGTAACACCAATTTAACAGTAATTTTTTTCAGAAGGTAAAAGCATTACCACAGCATCTGTAAGATACACCTAAGTTGGAAATCATAAGCCGTGTATGGGAGACAGGATGCTTGCAGAGGGCAGGAATATCAATTCAGAATTGAGTGAATAGAAAGTATTCCTTATGATTTCAAAATCCTCTAATCAAAGAATATGCAATCTTTCCATGTGAAGAGACCCACCAAAATATCATCAAAGATTCCACTATAGCCATATTCAACCTTCAGACAGGCAGCATAATGGAGTATCAGAATAGTAAGAAGATGGTATCTTGAGTCTTAAGTGACTGGGAGAGTGTTGGGTTGAGAAGGATTATGAACTCATGTCTCACTTCACCAGAATATACACCCTTGAGTGGTTAGTGGTGTCTCCACAGACACTAGAAAGGGGTAATGTCATGCATGATACTCACTTACTCTCTCTACTGTGGTCAAAACAATAAGAAACTCTAAGTCATACTAACTAGATTTGAGCCTTAGCTCACTCATGGAAGAGCTATTCCCTTAGGCTGATCAGTCTACTTCTCTGAAACTCCATCTGATCTTATATAAAAGATACAGGCTACATCTTCATTCCAGTAAATGGTTGTTTTTGATGATCTCTATTGGGTAAAATAAAAATACTAATTGTTACCACAAGATTAAAATGTGATCATCTATTCTGGCAGTGTTTCTTAATCTGAACTTCCCTGGAGATACATGGAGAATTATTCTATTTTCTACATATTTCAAAATATACAATGGATTTCATGTGAACATCCATACAGGCACTGCAATGTGTTGTGTGGCTATTTGTTATGTTATTCAGAGATGTTTTAGGTCATCATTTCATCCTTTAGTCTCCTCCCTCTGTATAAATATCCATTTAAACATAGATAAGAGCAGGCAGGGCATATATAGTATAGTAGGAAATTGACTGAAGAATAAATTATGAGTCTAATTATTCTCCTTTCCTGGCTCTTATTTGAGCTTTCTGAGGACAAAAAATAAGCTGTCTATACTTCAGGAAGATCCACAAAGGAGTTACGATAGCTAGTCTCCCAATTTGTCCTAGTGACTCATGCCCTCCCAATAGCCATACTCCTACATAATGCTTGTCCTTGAATTTAGACTGGTCCTGTGACTTTAACCAATAAAATATGGAGGAAGTGATGCTACATGACTTCTAAGGTTACAACAGAAGAAATATTGCAATTTCTTCCTTGATATCCTGGAACATGTGCTCTTGGGAAATTAATATTCCACATAAACAATCTGAAAACGTGCAAACTGCCTTGGCATGAGGAAGCTCAGGCTGGCTAAGCTGAAGAGCCACAGAAAGAGAGAAGCATGAACAGCCTGCAGATGTTCTGTGAATCCCAACCAAGATGACACCATGAGCAAAGAGGCCATTGTGAGTGTCCAGCCCAGTCAATATTCAGATGGCTCCCGATCCAGATGCTGCTGACTTCAACCTAAGGGAGACTGAGCAAGAATCACTCAGGTAAAACTTGGTAACCCACACAATTATGAGACACACTAGAAAATACATAGTCAGTGCTAGATATCTGAAACAGAAACCACATTGGAGATTGTAGATAGGAGACAGACTATCCCAACTGCTTGTCTCTTTCCCTGGAGCAGAAATGGGAGGGGAGGGAGGGGTGGCATTTGAAGACAGGCATACTTATGGTTGACCAAAACTTTATGAAGACACTAAAATCAGTCCTGTCAGTGATTGCAAAGATCTCCTGATACTCCCCAAACTTGCCAAAGACTAAATATTTACTCCCCCAAATTTACATGTGAGATCTTAATGCCTTCTGTGCTGCAATTTGGAGGTGAGTAGGTCATAAGGGCAGAAACTTCATGAATTGTCCCTGAGAAAAACGTGAGCATTCAGCACCACGTCCCAGTAATGTCCCCTTCATGCTCCAAAGGCTCTTGCCAAGTCAAAGGGACATTTTAAGCATGCCCAGATCAGACTGCCTGGGCAATTATTATCTGAAGGACACTGGAAACTGGACAAAATAATACTGTCTGTCAGAACTGTTTCCCTGTCCATAGGCTAAGCAAGCTGTCCCTTGGAATGCTGGTTATACAATAGAACAGAGCAAGCTACTTATATCACTGATGTGTGGTTCAGTTTGTAAAGCCCATCCCTGTGATAACCTAGTGTGGAAAAAGGCACCATGCAGTGCTGTAGTCCAGTTGGCCACCACTGGAAACTGAGTACTTTCTGATGAATGTTTGTCTAGCCCATCACATGTGATCTCCTGAGAGGTGCTGTTGTTAAGCAGACATTCCTCATGGATTTTGTTGGCAGTGTTGTTGCTGAGTAAGCACTCCTGGTGAAAGAGATGTTGAGAAGTTGGTAAGAAGTGCTGTTGAAGAGTATGTGTCCCTTGTAGACTTTCTGAACAGTGCTTTTGGACCCATACATGCTCCTCATAGACCATTCCCTGTTAGTATCAATTAACTCCATCCTCACCCATTAGTACCACTTAGCAAGTCTTAATAGACCTCATCTCTCACAGGTTGTCTTTGGGCATTTTCTATGGTTCCTCAGAAACCTACTCCACTGTCCTAACTCATTGGGAGCTATGGATAAAACAGGTCCCAGCAAGCTGGCTTTGCCCCTGCTGCTGGGTGAGGATGCAGAAACATTTAAGTGGGCCCTTACCAGACACTAACACTGCCACTGTCTTGATCTTGGAATTCTAGCCTCCAGAACTGTGAGAAATAATTGTCTGTTGTTCATAAGCCACCAGTCTACATTACTCTGTTATATACAAAACTGGAAACTAGACACTGAGAAGGCAAACCCAGTAGCTTGAATGGACACTAAACTTTCACATTTCCACGCTCATGAAGAGAAACACAAGAAGAGCTTCTACCTTCCCTCGATGACTGAATCTCCTATACTAAGTACTTGGGCCCCTTTGGTGGATAGAATTTGCTGTAAGGGACTCCAAGAAAGGTAGATTGAAATTCTCATGGCTCTGCAGTAAAAGGAGGCACACAGAGGGCAGAAAGAATAGATACTTAGGGCCAAATGATTATATCCAGGTGATGCTTGCTACAATGGTGATGTGCACAAATTCCCTGATTACAAAACACAAGGAGAGGGGCAAAAGACAGGGACAGTTGGTTGTCATTCAATGTGGGTAGGATAAGAAGTTTTCACCGAAAAGATGGACAGGTTGGATGCAGGCTGAGTAGGGATTTACCAGGAATTTTGGGAGAAGGGTACCCCAAGTGGACAGAAAAGTGTAGAAGTAGATGTCTTAATCTACTGTGAATGCCACAATAAAGTGCAATAATTTGGATGGCTTAAACAACAGAAACATAATTATTGCCTCCCAGTTTGGGAGGTTAGAAGTTCAAAATCAAGGTATCAGCTGAGTTGGTTCCTTTGAGGGTTATAAGGGAGGGTCTACTCCATCCTACTGTAAATAATCTTTGGTACTTCACAGCCTGGGCTCGCATCACCTGATCTTTACCTTCGTCACCATTCCTAGATGTGTGTCTGTGTCCAAATTTCCCATTTTTATAAGGACAACAGTCATGTTGGGTTAAGGGCTACCCACATGGCTTCAAATGAGCCTGATTGCTCTATAAGGACTCAGTTAGAATTATGAGGCATTAGAACTTCTACATGAGGGTGGGAGAAGGCACCATTCAACCTGTTAACGGTAGATATTCAGAGTGGCAGGATTATAACATCCATATAGAGGATTAATAGGTGATGCAGATAGAAAGGTAAGTCACATTTGAATCCTGAAAGTTATCATAAGCCATTTGAAGACTTTAGACTTTATTATTAGAGAAACACGACATGGTTTTAAACAGAACTATCATATGTTTGGAACTGACTTCAGAATGGACAACTATGTTGGTTATAAAAACTAAGGCAAATCAAGAGAAGATTCCAGGATGACAGCAAAGAGGCTATTTCAAAAGTCAAGGTGAACCTCACATAGTACATAAAAATTAATTTGACATGGTTCATAAACTCAAATGCAAAAGCTAAAGCAATGAAGCTTTTAGAGGAAAACAGAGGAGAACATTTTTGTGACCTTTGAATAGACAAATATTTCCTAAATATGCCACAAAAACACAAGCTACAAAAGAAAAGATTGATAAATTGGCCTCCACTAAAATTAAGAACTTTTGTTCACTCAAAGACACCTTGAGGAAAGTAGTAAACAAGCTGTGGCTTGAGAAAATACATTTACTGCACATATAACTGAAAAATGTCTCATATTCAGAATACATGAATAACTCTGGCAAATCAAAGTCTGATTAATCAATTTTAAAAATGAACCCACCAAAGAACCCACAAGCCCAGTGGCAATAATAAGTGTTGGGGAAGATTTGGGATAACTAGAACTCTTCTGCCCTATAAGTAGAAGTGTAAATCAGTTCAACAACTGTTGGTCAGTATTAGCTAATGCTAAACATAAATGTTCTATGACCTGGAAATTCCATGCCTGGCTTTGTTCCTGAAAGAAATGGAAACTTATATCCACCAAAAGACAAGTGTTCAGAGCATCATTCACAACCCCAAAGGTGGGGAATTACCAAACATCCATTACAAGTAGAATAGACATATCATCTTTGTGATACACAGAAAAGACACTACATATGTGTAGTGTGTATATATGCATACATTTCTTAGTGAGTTACTTCATAGTAATGAAACAATCTGGTAAACACAACAAATTAGATTTATTTCATAAATACACTGACGGAAGTCACCGGATAGGCATAGTTAAATGAATCATCCCTTCAGCCATCAACCAGAAGGACACAGAGGACACTGTTGGGCCACTTGACTCTATCTTAATCTTGAGGTTACACAAGTGTAAATATATGTGATAATTCACTGAAGGAACAGTTGTGGGCTTTTATGAAGGAAATAGTAAGCCCAGGAGCACTAGAACAAGAGCCCAAGGACAGTCAGTGGCAGAGGGATGGTGTAGGGCAGACACTGGACAGCTAGCAGGGGATGGAAGTATCCAGTCTGAAAAACAACCAGATGGAAATCAGTGAGTGTGACGGAGAGTCCATGGTGTCTCCTAGTCCTGACCATAGCAATGCAGGAGCTAAGAGAGACCACAGAAAGCTTCAGGAACCAGAAAGAAGTTGGAGCTGCACTGAGGCCTCCAAGATGGGTCAGAGTTTGCTGGGGAGAGTTGGTGGTCAAAAGGGGGGACAAATCCTGCCAAACGAAGATGTGAGCAATGGGGATTTGACCCTGCATACTCACCACTGAAGGCAGCTGGTCTTTTTATCTGCTAAGATTCCTCTGAGTTGTTGTGACAATGGTGTGAAATCTTTTTTGAAAAACACAATATCTGTTTGGCCAAGAGGTGAAACTGAAAGGATCAGAGTCAAAAAATAGCTACTGTAGTGGAGTCAGATCTTCCTCCTAGACAGAAGAGGTGGGGCAGCAGGAGGGGGCAGTGATCCTATGGAAAATGCACAGAGCTGCATCCTTTCAACAGAAAGGCTGTGCTCTCTGAATCTGAAACCCACTTTATCACAGCTGTCAAAACAGACCTGGGAGGTACATAATTTATAATCCCGGGGTGGCAGCTGAGGGGAAGAAGCCTAAAAGATTGGTTTATTTTTCTTATTAATATTTATTGGCTAAGAAACAACTTAACCCCACTAGAACAGAATATGGGTCCAGAATATGCTTAATTTGAAGCAGACACATTTGATTTGCATTTCTGAGCTCCCTTGACTGGGCCTTGGGACTGACTGGAATAGAGACAGGTGGGAAATGCCTCTCCATTGACAGTGGCATGGTGGAAGCTGAGAATACAGAAAAAAGGAAGAGCCTGGCTGGCCAACAGCACTGCACACCCAAGGAGCTTATCCACATGAATACACAGGTAAGTGAAAGGCAGAGCCTTGTTTAAGCAGTGCATAAAAAACCCTGTCAGAGGACCAGGAAGAGACTCAGGAGTCCCAGGCAGCCCAGAGCTCAGAGGAAGGTGAAGGGCAGTGGGACAGAAGTGGAATAAGGGTAATGATGCCTCAAATAGATGGCATGGCATGGGTAAATCAGAGAGCATAAACTACTGCACCATATCTGGGGGAATCGAATCTTTTCTGGAAATATATACATATATATTTCCAGGAAAGATAAATTTTCTAAAAATTTATTTCTTCCATCAATACATTGAAGGGTAGGGGAATCAGGAAAACCCATTGTAGCTATTAGTCCTTCTAGAGAGCCCAGAAGATGTTGAGTCGGGTATGAAGCAGATTTGAACCCCTATGTCTGCAGAGCACCCCTGTGAAATGGGGTGGGGAGTAGGGATGCTTCTCTGGTGTCCTATATGGTGTGTTGACAAGCCCTGCCTGAATTTGAAATGCTCTGTGCACAGGGGCTCTGCCACACACACACACACACACACACACACACATGCACACCATGAACTCACCACTCCTGGAAGAGCAGGGATGTCCAGGCAGGAGGCTTTGGCCCAGGGTCACTGTGCCTTAAATCTGGATTCTGATTCCTCTCGCCTCCAGCTCCTCCTCTGGGACATCTCAGCCCTAGTCTTGACCATCATTCTTGACTTTATGAAAAGACCAAAAACCTGAAAGGGATGAGGGTCAAAGAAAGGTCAGGCAGAGGATGAGATGACACTCATAGCTCTGGAATTACACAGACTTGGGAGCTATAAGGATTCTGTCTCCCCACTTGGTGGGTTTGGAAAGTGATGTGACCTAAGTGAGGTCACCTGTAGAAAAGAGAATCCTAAGAGCCGGGGATTTAGCTCAATGGTGTAAGCACCTGCCTGGCAAGCACGAGGTCACAAGTTCAACCCCTGGTTCCTCACAAGAAAAAAAAGAGAGAGAGAGAATCCTGTCCATTCCACCCAGCATTGCTGAGGGTAAGTGCAACCATTGCTACAAACCCCACTAAGCACTTCTTCTATGCCAAGAACCATGCTCCAACCCTTGCTGTCTTGCTTTATTTTTTTTTCTGGAAAATTCTGCACAGGAGCTTTTATAACCCCTATTTTTCAGCAAGGAGACTAAGGCCCAGAGAAGCTATTGTAAGTCGCCAGAGCTAGTGGCAGATGGCTAAGCTACCTGCCGTAGTGGGGATTTAGGAACATAGTAATGTCAGCACTCGTCTCCCACTCCTACAAAGAAGCAGAGAGTCAAAGCAGTCCAGACAGAGGATCGAGAATGGTACCAGCCAGGCAGAGAAGCCACTCGACTGGGCACTCTCTTCTCAACTTACACTCCTTTCTCTTTCCTTTTAACTTTTTTTTCTTTGCCAAGAGTCCAGATGACTACAGGCAAGGCTTCTGTTTTTAGGTGTGGTTATGAGAAGAGCTTTTAGGATATTGTTTTAAAAATCTTTTCTGGGAAAACTCATTCCCAGAGAAAAAAAATCTTTCTTCAGAACAGGAGAATTAGAGTGGTAATGAATTCTGAGTTCATCAGCTTCCCAAGCTGCCTGGCCGATGGTCACTCATCCTCAAAGCCATGTTAAGAAGCTTTCCCAGGCCAGCCCAGCGCAGCCCAGCCCAGCCCAGCATGCTGTGAGGTAGCCACCAGACAAAGGCACGAGGAACATCATCTCCACTGAACACATAGATGTTCAGGAGACTCGAAGGAGGTATGAACGGCAGGGGAAAGGAGGTGCCTACTGAGGTGGGTTAAATTGTGTCCCCAAGGAAATATGTTCAAGTTCCCATCACTCTGGTATCTGTGAACATGATTTTACTTGGAAATAGGGTCTCTGAAGATGCAATTAAGGATCTAGATATGAGATCAAATGAGTTCAAGGTGAGCCCTAAATCCAGAGATAATTGTTCGTATAAGACAAAGGACATTTGATTTGATTGGTTTTAGTTTGTTTTCTATTATTTGATTGCAATATGTGAGAAGATATGAGCACCTATTTTGAAGAAAACAAGAGACAGTATGGTAGCTGTTATTGATTTCCCATTGTCTGGTTTTGAAGACCTGTAATGCTTTCATTCTTTTGTTTTGATTGGTTTTATACTATTTTGTTTTGTTTGCATTTAATATATGTGAAGGTATGAGCAACTGTTTTGAAGAAAACAAGAGACACTAGGGTAGCCACTGTGGATTTCCTGTTGTCTCCTTTTGAAGTTCTGTATTGCTTGCATTGTTCTGTTCTGATCTGCTTTGTTCTGTGTCACTTTGTTTTGTTTTATTCTCTTTTAAAAAAAAAGACGAAGGACAGGGCAATTTGAGACACACAGAGGACAACAAATAAAAAAAGAAGGGAAGCACCCCTCCCTTATATTATAAGCAGGCCAGCCCCCTTAGGGTGAGTGTAGCACTCACACTATTTCTGGGGCCTCCTCTTGCACAGGATAAGGATGTTTACAAAGTGGGGACCCTGGCTCCCTGCTGAGTCGCTTAGTTAAACTTCTAAACTTCTCAAGTTGACACAGTGTATCAACCATTACAACCTACTATGTGCCAGAAACTGAATTCAGGATATGTGACAGCAGAGATCCCACGGAGCTCATGGACATACACGAGCTAAGTAAGTGTGAAACCTTAGGGTGAAACCATGACACAGAGTATAGTGAACTTATTCTATTTGTCCCAAAGCCTGCCTGAGACAGGATTTGAGTGTACCGCAGGGAGGAAGGAGATGCCCATGTAGTGACAGAAGTGCTCGGTGAAGCAGAATATCTGAGAAGTAGAGAGAACACTCCCAGGTGATACAGGGGCTCAAGAATCATTCCTGCAGTACCCCAGAGCTTCAGCATGCCAAGGAAGTGACCTCAACAGTGTTTCTTCACAGATTTACTCTCCGTGATGGAGAGTGACAAGGCGTTTTTGATTGCTGTGAACTGTCCCACAGGCTGCAGCTGAAATCAGAAGTGGACGACATCATGTGATGCGAGGTTCAGAAGCACAGAAAAGGCAAAGCCAGAGGGAGGTGGCAAGGACACCTAGTCAAACTGTGGTCAAAGAAGACATGCCTGTGTCAGGGACCTCTGGGAGACATCTGCGGGAGCAGAAGGATGTGAGCAGGGAGAGGAAGGAAGGAGACTCCTGGACACAAGATGGTTAGGCAGGGTGCAGACCAGTCTGTATCACCTGCCTGAGTCCATGTCTCCCCAAGCTGGAAACCAGGCACTGGCTCTTGGCCCTGCTCGCACTAGGAAGCAACCGGCAACCCGAGCTCCAGAAACAATACACCCACAGGTGACTCTGAAAAGAGGGACATAAAAGTGGTAGGAGGGTAACCTCACCTGTGGGACTGCCACATTTATGAAGAGGCAGTCGGTGCACTGATTCTCTGCCCTTCCAGGGAAGATGAGAGCTACTCATGCCTGTCAGTAGATTCTTTCTGCTCAGACTTCACAGAGAGTGTGCTGGAGTTTGCAGCTAAAAATACTGACTGTTCTGAGCTATGTAGATCAGAATGAGAAGCATCCTAAGAGCAGTAAAGATCCCAGCGCTCTGTGCATGGTATTGACAGGAACAGGTGGACCTCGTTAGGTGGCTCTGTATAGAGGTACACAGGTGGAGGTGGGGTGTGGGCCTAAGGAGGTGGCAGAGCCTTTGCCCTGGTAGCAGTTGTCCTAGTGATGGAAATTGTGGGGAAGAAAAAAATGAGATCTGTGGATGAATTCAAAGAGTGAATATGCAATCCAGGGTCAGCAATGATGCTTTGGGGTCTGTGAAGTCATCTGTGTCTGTAGCAGTCACATACTTACGAACAAAAGCATACAGCTGTGAACTGGGTCCACTAAAGGCCACCAGAATCCTATGACTGACAACAAGGGTGCCAGACAGAGGTGTGGCATCAGGGAATAGTATGAAGTCAGAGGGGGAACCGGAGGACTGTTACCAGGGGCCAGGAAAATGAGAATCTGAGGGTCTGCACCAAAGGACTGAAAGAAGGGAAGCACTGAAACTCAAATGCCTTTGTCTCACAATGCTCAGGTTTGCTGGCTCCAGTCTCTCCCTCCCATGCTCCTTCTTCTTCCATCCTTTTGTCCTTTCCCTGGGCCTTCCCCATAGAATATTATCATTGCTGTTTTGTTGTGAGAGCTTTGAGTGACACTGTCCCCTGGACTGTGCTTTCTTTCCAGAGGCAATGGGGCAGAGTCACTTGGCAGCCCCCTCCCTTGGTCAGGCTGTGTGGGGAAAGGCACAGGCTCCATGGCTTTGCAAGGCAGCTTATGGGGTTCCTGGCAAGAGCACAGCCAGTACTGGGGACAAGTACCCTGCAGCAGTCCTGGAGACCCTGCTGGGAGCGGGCAGCATGGGAGTCCTCCAGGTAGAGCACACATGCTGTGGTGACAGTGAGATGGGATGCCGAGAGGCCCCCATACCACTGAACACATGGGCTCAGCGGCAAGATTCCAGTGGCCTTCGGTGGCCCCGACTCATGGCTGCATGCTTTTGTCCATAAATATATGACTGCTACAGACACTGATGACTTCACAGCACACCAACCCTCCAGTCCAGAGTAAATCATTGTGTTGCTTAACACCAGTCACCAGAGAAGGAAACTACAGAGGGTGAAATGTAAAAGTATGTTTTTATACCCTGCAGGCAGGTTGGAACCAAAGTAGAACAAAAGAAACATAGCTCCTGTGTATAAAAAAACAAAACAAATTAAAGCAATAAATCTAGGACAGTGACAAAAGGCAACTTCATAAGACTTTCCAGCAGAGGTACCATTTGGACAAAGACACATCACACACCACACACACCCCATACCACACAACCAAGAACTACATAACACACACCACTACACACTGCAAAGCACACACTACATACCACACAACACATACACATTACTCACAGTGCACACTATGTATTATCCTGTACACAGACACACACACACACACACACACACACACACACACACAACCCAGTATATACCACACAGACCCCACTATGACTAGGGGCCTGAAAAGCTTCATGAGAATTAGGGAAGTTGGAGTATTGCTTTTGATTTTGATAATGTGTCCTGTTTTTTGTCACTGAGCAATACATGAATGAATTTATGATCTGCAAAGTGGATATAATATGACAATATCAAACAGAAAATAACTTTAAAACTCAATTGGTAAAGTGTAAATCCTCTGTAAACACCAAGAGTTTTCATCCAATCATCATAATAATTTTTAGCAAACTGAAATCTGATAATAGCAATAATAATAATGTAACTTACCTATTAACACTTATTCATCATTTCCTGTAGGGACCAAATAATCATGTGAAGATCATGAGTTGGATTTTCCAAGATAAGGGCACCATGCACAGTTGTACAAGTCGAGTGTGGTGCAGCTCTAAGGATGTCACTTACATCTGCCATACAGTTTGCCTTGCTTTCTTATCAGGTGACAGTGAGAGGTGTTAAGGAATGGTCACCATTTTCATAGTCTCAGAAAGGTGATGCTTGGGTTAGTGGAGGGATCAGTAAGGAGTTAAATTTCATTCTGTTAAACTCCAAGATAAAACAAATCAAAGCCTTCCCTGCATCATCCTTTCCTCCTGGAATTCTCTCCGTGTACTGTCCCTAAGCAGGGCTTGCCCTGTGCAGCAATCCAGATGACATGGACTGGGAGAAGAGTCTGGGTCTCCCTGCCCATCTCCACCCTGAGACAGGGGCAGCAGCAGATGCCAGTAGGAGGCTGGAGGGAGGAGCATGGAGGCGGGTATGTTGGGGTCCTCGGCCCATAGCAGAGGAGGAAGATGAGGCAGATTGTGCCCTGTGCAAGGGTGGAGAGAGCTGAAATCATCCCAGTGCCTCTCAACAAGCCTTGTGCCCTGCTGTGTGTTGGGTGGGAGGTGCGTCTACTCAATAGGAGGGGCACCCTTTTCTAACTCAGAAAGGAGCCACCCAACAGATAATTAGGGATAAGAAGGAGGGAGCTAGCAGAGCACCAGAGGAGGCCAGGGGGCTTCTGTATCCATTCTGATAGCCTGGCTTCACCAGCTAAGAGCTCTGTCTCTGTGTTCAGATCTCCCAGGTTCAAATCCTAGCCCCACACCTACCAACCACAGGACCTTGGCAGTTACTAAGCTCTGTAACATGGGTGCCCTCTCTGAAAGGTAGAGATGATAGCGGTTTTTACCTCCTAGGTCACCAAAAGGCTTCATTCCCTATACTCATCGCCAGACCTCAGGTGTCCTCAGTACCTGTCCATTCACTGTCCAAATAGCCCAGCCCTGGGCACCCAACACCAGAAGAGACAGGGCCCAGAGGACTGCTTGCCAGCCAGATTGGACCTCAGGACTACAGGAATTGCGTTGGCACCCAGGAAGTCAGGTCAGCTGGAGCCCTCAGGTAGGTTTAGGGGTTTAGAGAAGCTGAGGAGGTGAGTGCTGTTAATTCCTGAGGGCTGCACAGTTGGACCCGCTAGGACGGGGTGGGATCCAGCAGCTTCCATGAGCTCCTGTCCAGGCATGGCCCTGTCATTAGCAAGGTGCCATTCACTGTTCCCCATTGCCAACGCCGCACTTGGCACCCTCTCCATGGCCTCCTCTCATTCTCCCTCTACCTGGAGGAGGGAATGCACTACCTTAACTTCCATGTGGTTTTGGAAGCAAACAGGAACTAGTTGAAACTTTGGCTCCCTCACATGCCAGCTGGTGAGCTGGGTGAGTTCCTCACTTGGCTTCCAGGGTCCCCCTTCCTGCCCTGTTTTAGTAAGGGTTTGTGAGGAAAACAATTTACTACAGGACACATAATTTATAGAATTATTTTATAACAGTCATCCAAAGAGTCACACGCAAAAAGTGCAGGAAATCTGTCCACACACTAAAGACCCCAAAGAATCCAACTGGGGCCCTGGATCCCATGGCAATGTCTTGTGCAAGTCTGTTTCATGGGTCTATACTGGGAAGGCCCAAAAGTCTTTGGTGAAAGCTAGAAAGTCTGTGCCAGTGGGATAAAGGATCTGTGCCGGCAGGCTGAGGGACCTGCACTGGAGCCAGGAAGCAATGCTCAAAGTAAGGACCAGAGCTCTCCCAAAGTGAATCACAATCGTTCTCAGTGACAATGAGGTCCCGAGCTCCTCTGACGATGAGAACAGCCAAGTTCATATCAGGAAAGAAGCTCGATAAGCTCCTCCAGGAGAACCAACAGCAACAGGAGAACCAACAACACCACACTTCCTCTTCAGTTCACCTTTTTATGTTGTTGGCAACAATCCCACTGGTGGGCCATCCACACCCAGCACCATGCTGATTCAATTCAGCTGGCTGTTAAGTTGACCACCAGTTGTCAGTCTACCACATATCCCCAATTCTTCTTCCGTGCCGTGCTTTGGGCAAATTGCTCAGCCTCATTAAGCTCTAGTTTCTCCACATTAATGGTCAAAGGGGTTGTCGTGGGTACATACAATCCATGATTCCCAGTTATTTCTTCTTCCTTCAGCGCTGGTCACATATCATTTCTATTCCACAATTTAGAAGCACCTGTTTTACAGTAGTTTCTAACATATATTTATGATGGAGTGTGATCATTGCCTTCAATGTTACAATCTTGCAGGAAAACCCAACTAAGCATCATATGAGGTATAATCAAAAACAAGTGAATGCTTAAATTTTTAGAAATGTATTACAATAAAAGACACACTGCTGTTAATCGCTCACAAAATACCCATACTTCAGTACTTCAAACACGCTTGTCCCATTATTCTTGCCACTTTCTGAAGCAGTTCTGGAAGTTCTATCACAAGTGTCTTTAGTTCCACTGTTGTGACTGCTTTGCTATCCTGCATTGACTCAAAAATGTTTACTTTCACGGACATTTTGACTTTTGGGAAGAGCCAGAAATCACAGTTTCAGACGAGCTGGATAAGGTGGATGAGGACACACCATAACTTGCAGCATTCACTGTATCTTTTTATCACAACTTGTAAAGACGCTCAGGAAAGTGGATTTCCAGTACTGCTTCAAAAAGTGACAAGAATGATAGAATAAGTGCATTTGAGCTGAGGGGAATATTTTGAGGGGGATTAACAGTAATAAGTCTTTTACTGTAATAAAGTTTGTAAATTTAAATATTTACCATATATTTTGATCAGCTCTTGTACAATCTGGTAATTAGTTGTCAGTTACTGCCCTAGTAGTTTTATAATAAGCTACCCTGCCCATCCCCACCCTGAGAGGGGCAGCAGCAGGTGCCGGTAGGAGGCTGGAGGGAGAAGCATGGAGGCAGGTATGTTGGGGTCCTCGGCCCATAGCAGAGGAGGAAGATGAGGCAGATTGTGCCCTGTGGAGGGGTGGAGAGAACTGAAATGAGCCCCACAGCTTACGTCAGTCAGCACCAGCTCTTAGGCAGCAGTCTCTGTGGGGTACCCATGGGGTACTGGGTGTACCCTGGGCATGGCTGGGATGGGACCCAAGGTGAAGGTTGGCTCCTAGCTTGCTTCACATATATGTCATCTTTCTCAACTGCCTGAAGCAAGCACTACTGATTGGCTGATAACCAAATCTAGAGTGCGAGCAAGCCAAACATAATTCAAGAATCCATGGAGGGGTCCTCCATGAGTATTCTGTAGGCCTAAGGAATTCACAGGGCCAAGTCCAGATTCCAAGCAGAGGGTCTATACCAACTGCACTCTCTTAGGCTAGATACAGGCATGAACGTAGAACATGGATATGCCAAGATTGTGCCATCTCAACTCTAATTTAGGCTTTAATTCTGGATGTGATAGAGGTGTAGAAGCAGAAGAATTAAGTGGATTTAGGAAGATGACAGCAGTAAGAGTGTGAAGGATGGATTCAAGGACAGAGAGTCTGGAAGCAGAAGGCCTTACCAAACAAACACCTTCTAGGTGCTCCTAGCCAGGTCTCCTGTGCAAACTTGAGAACCAGACTGACACACTCCCTAATGCTGAAAGCCTATCCCAAGTGTTTTCCACTAAATGGAAGTAACTTCTCAAGTTCACTTGATCGCCTTAGTGAAATAGGTCATGAGGCTGAAATGATTTTTCTAAGATTCCATAAGCAAGGAGCATCAGATCACCAGGATGAGTGTTTCGTTGCACACCAGCATGGCTTTCCCAAGCTCCCAAGGACAGCTGCACTGCAGATGCAAATTATTAGTTGCCATTTGAGAAGTCTTAATTATCTGGATCCACTGGAAACCATGTTGGTTATTTGAAACCAAGAGGTCGATAACTGTGATCAATGTTGGGCCATTAAGACACTGTGCGCTCAATAGGAGCAGTCTTGCTCCCCACAAAGTGCCTATAATCCCCAAAGAGCTGTCATTTTCCGAAAAGAAGAGAAAACTCTTAAGGTGGACAGCACAGTCACTGATAAGTCTGGCCTGTGCAACCACAGCTTCAGGAGGGTACAATATTAGATTAGGTCTTTCGTTTCCCTTAGTTGGAAAGTTCTTGCCTCTTACCCCTCTTGGAAACTTGTTTATCTTCAAAGTGAGTCACCTGTGGGGTCTCACTGTCTCCAGAAGCCTCTTGTAATTGCAAAGCACCCCAATTGGAGGAGGAGAGTCAGACTCTTCCCTTGACACTGTCCATGCTTTGCTGGGAAACTCCAGTAAGTGGTGGCACAATTAAATTCCCTCTTGGATGATCTATTATAAATCATGCAAAGCACCACCAAGAATGTCTCTCCAGTGGTCTCCTCCCTCTCAGTAGGGGATACCTTACTGGGACTCAAGTCAAACATCTGGGAGTCATTCGTGTCATCCACAATCCTTGTTTTTCCAGGATGTTTACCCACCCATACCCACTCCCCTCAAAAGTCCTGTGGACTTCACCACCAAAATGGAACCAGTACACAGCCCCTGATCCTCACAACCTGTGCCCTACCTTGTCCAGGACCCCATTGTCTCTTCCCTGGAAGTCAGGGCAAGCCCCTGCTCTGCCCCTCCACACTGTAGAGCCTCCCCTGCACCACAGCCAAAGCAACCATTGCTAACATAAGCTAGTGTAAGTGTCATATGTTTGTTTGTGTCTCCCAAAGAGATATCTTGTAGTCCTACCCCAAGTACCTGTGAGTGTGACCATACTTGGGAATAAGGACTCTGCAGATGCATTAATAAAGATGAGGGCAGGAGAAAACATTCAAGGAGAAATCCATGTGAAGACACAAGCACAGATTGAAGAACAGGAAGCCAGGACTGTTGGCAAAGAGCAGAAGCTAGAAGCGGCCAGAAATCCACCCCCCACCCTGAGAACATTCAGAAGGAGCATGACTCTGCCTACAAGCACCCTGATTTAGACTTTTGGCCTCAGTTCTCTGTGAGAATGAATTCCTATGGTTTTAAGCTACCTGGCTGTGGCGATTTGTTATGGCAGCCCTAGAGACTAATACCAGAGGACTTTGTAGTGGAAAAGGCTGGCACTGACATCTCCTCACAGGCACCAAGGCCCATACCACCCATGACAGATCTTGTGAAGATGGATGGCCAACTCTCTGACAGGATGCCAGAGAAGTACACACTTCAGCAC
>RJWT010011254.1:0-23468 GCA_004365215.1 Cuniculus paca
TGCCAAGGAACTTTTAGATTGCAATAAAACTTTAGAAATCTCTGAGAAATGCTTCCCAAGCCCCTCTGGTCCCTGACCTACATAGCCCCAATCCTCACTCTGGCCTCAGAGGTACAAGGAACACAGAAGGCCACAGGTCTCTGTGCAGTAATTACTGTCTTCATCAGACATGCAGAGTCCTCGATTCCTCTGAGAATCATCAGCCTTAAGAATGAAATGCAAACAACTCCTGAAGAGCTGAACACCTGTGTGTAACCACAAAGCCCTTGGGTTTGAAAGAACCTGGCAGAAATAGCAAATTTCCCCATGGCCACACATGAGCAGGTAATTCTAAGTATCAAGTCCATCTTTCAGAAATAATTAGCCCAAGTTCATACAGCACAGCCAGGGTTCTTGATAGAAACAGGAAACAGAAAACAGGGTTCTTGATTCCTACTTTAATGCTCCCTGAAAACGATGCATTTTTAAAAATTTGTAAGAGGTGTAAACTGCAACAGTACTTTGAAAAATAGTTTGAAAATAGCCATTAGATCATCTGAAACACATTTCCTATTTAGCCTTGGAGAAGGAAAAAAGAAAAAAAGCACCAAAGCAAGATTACATGAATATATGTTTATGCAGCAGTATTTATAGTAGCAAAAAGTAGAAATAACCTGACTACCTTACAGAAAGGGCAATAAATTACAGTGTATCTATACTACAGAATATCATGCAATGATGAGAAAGTTAATAAATATATACATGTCTGGAAGTGATGGTGCTAAAGTATTATACCAAAGAAAAAGACATCCAAGCCAGGCAAGATGGTGCCTGCCTCTAACTCCAGCACTCTAGAGGCGAAGGAAGGACGAAAAGTTTGAGGTCAGCCAGCCCGAGCTACACAGTGAATTTAAGGTCAGCCAAGACCACAAAGCGAGACTCTATCCCCCCACCCCCAGTCCAGGTGGCATGTAAGGAGATAGGAAAAAGCAATTTAAAATCCATCTCAACTCTGTAAATGGAAAAAAAGAGCTTGGGTCTTCCCTTAAGCTATTACTACAGTCTCTGGAGCATAGGGCCATAAGAAAATTGTAAGGCCACTTAAGCTTTATACATCTCAGTATTGTTCCTCTTAAAAATGAACATATATTTCTATGAAAATTTTAAAAAGATCTTCAATTGATTTTAAAGAAAGCAAGAGAAACTGTACAAGGGATAGGCTTGTTTGGGGGGGGAGGACAGAAGATACAGATAAACTAAAAGAACAAGAGAAAAACAAAACAAAAAAAACCATGAGTCATTTTACTCTTCAAAGACAACCACTGTCCACTTTTCCCCCTAACAAATCTGCAATCAATCACATCCTTCTAACAGAACACCTCTCCACGAAACTGATGTTACTATAGGCTTGTTAAGCCTTTTACCATCTTATATTAACTACCAGGCTTCCAATATAATGAAGCTAATGACACCTCAAGTTTTTGTTGTTTTGTTTTTGCAGTAATAGAGATTGAATCCAAAGCCTTGCTGATTCTAGGAAAGCACTCTATGACTGAACTACGTCAACAGCTCTTTAAATTTTTTATTTAAAGACTGGGTCAGTTTGCGCAGGCTGGCTGCAAACTTGCAATCCTCCTGCCTCATCCTCTCCAGTAGCTGAGATTACTGGTGTGTGCTGCTTATTTCAAACATGTTGAGCACCTCTTTCCCCAGCAGCCCAGAAAAATTACTGAGACTTAGTGATATTTCACCCCACCCCAAATCTCTAAACTATAGGATTAACATAAGCAACAGACTAAGCCTACTGTTTTCTTTTTTTTTTAAATTCATTTTATTCAAGGATAGAAAGAACGAAAGAAAGAAAGAAAGAAAGAAAGAAAGAAAGAAAGAAAGAAAGGCAGAAGAAGAAGCAGAAGCAGAAGAAGCAGAAGCAAAAGAAGCAGAATCAGCAGAAGCAGAAGCAGCAGCAGAAGAAGAAGAAGAAACAACAAAATTTCAAAACATGTCAATCAGGGGGCAACAATGGTACATATATTTTGCACTGTCACCCCAAATCATTCACCCAACACACGACCTCTGCATTCAATTGTCCAAACAATACCAGCACATATCTTTCTCTTCAGTGAACTCAGAGAAATTAGTAGTATAACTATCGACACTCAATATCAGTGTTTGGGATGAAGTAGGTAAGAGCTTTGATGTAGCTACAACACAAAATAAAAAAATTTACCCGCAAACTCTAGCCACATATAACATAGTAAAAGTAGTCTTCTCATCCTTACAATGTAATTCAGCTAGAAAGTCACAGAAACAAGTTAATAAAATAATTAAAAAAAAAAGTAGTATAACTATCTTAACTATTTTTTTATATACATATACATAGTCTAGTGTCTTCTTACAGCTGGGCTAAAAGTTTCTTCCAGCTTTTATTTATTCCTTAAATAAAATGCAGTCTAAAAAACACCTACCATGGAGGCTTTTTGCTCTCTAAGGAATTCAAACCTTCCCCATCCCTAACTCCCATGTTTCCAAGGAGACCTGAACTCTGAGGATTCCCATGAGCATCTGCCCAGGACACCGGCTACTGCCTGCGTCACGCAGCCAAAAGTCTTCTTTCTTTAGCCTCTCAAGGGAGAAGCTGCCCAGACCTGTGGCCCAGGCCCAAAATCCCAGGCTGGGTCTAGGATCTGAGCCTAGCAAATTCACAACATCCTCCAGCATAAGCAAATTCGCTGCAGCTGGGAAGGTACACAGGCCAGTCTGGCAGGCACCAGCCAATCCAAACAGAAGCCCTGGAGCACAGGGCATTCCCCCTTGCCAACCCAAACCCGAGGTCCTTCCTTTCTCTTGTCTCTAAATAAATGCTACAGTGAAAATTAGTGTGCCCTAATGCCCGGGTCAGAGTTTCCAGAGCCAGGCCCGGGGCCAAAGGTCTGCTTCTAGCAGCTGCTGGGCAGGGAAATGAGCTGAGGCTGTCCCAGCCATTTCCTCTCTTCTTTACCAGGCCCAGGGGAGGGGCCAGAGGCTTCCCACCTCACAGGGAACAGGACCTTCGTCAACCTTCCCCTTCTCGCCTATCTGTAATCACCTTAACAGATCCTCAATTTCTCCTTCCTAGTCACCACCCCCTAGCCCTTCAGCCCTGTCCTGATCTATATGCAACAGGTTGACCAAAGTCTTAAAAAATGACAGAAATTAGAAGCACCTATGTTATTTTATTACAAGTTGAAGCACCTTATATAAAGCCACTAGATTTTGGAAAATGAAGTAAGTTGCCTTGCATCTCCAGATCCTGATGTGAGGATCACTTTTTTAAAAAAGTCCTTCCTGTCTTTGCCTCTAGGTCACTGTCATCAGGTCCAACACAGCCCTTCACACCTCAGCCCCTTCTGGAGCTCAACGGGGATCCACGCACTCTTGGTTTGTGGATGCTTCCTACCTTGAGCTGCAGTGCAGAGCATAGCCTGCCCTTGAACTCCTGGAATTTAGGGACTCTAGGGCTGAGAGGTAGGTGCACACACAGTGATGACACAGCACAATGCAGGCCACGAGCCTTACAGAGATGTGGACACCGTGCAGGTGTGGCAGACCAGCCTGCAGGCTACTCCCTTTTGCTTATATATAAAGTCTTACTGGCACACAGCAATTCCCATTCGCCTACACATGCTTTCGCATGACACCGAAGAGCTGAGTAGTTACAACAGGGCCCCTATCCGGCCAGAAAGCCTGAAGCATTTACTACCTGACCACAGGGGAAAGCTGACTTTGCTGAGACCTGAAGGAACAGTGGAGTTAGCTAGCAAGGGCTTGGAAAGGGCAAAGGATTCCAAGCATGGGAAGAACCAAAACCGAAACCGAAGGGAGAATGAGCCCACTGATAGGAACTGGCTAAATGAAGAGCGAGAAGGCTGGGTTGAGATGTGAGATCAGCAAACAAACCAGGGACCAACCGAGGACCTGGGAAGCTGCTAAGGATCTGAATTCAAGTTGAAAGACAGACAACTGGACCACCCTCACTCAACCTCACACAACTCAGGAGATCTCATTCATTACCCAGGAGCGCCGAGAAGGCGGGGAGGCCAACCTCCCTCTCCTGAGCGGACCCCTGCCCCTCGCACCCTTAACACAAGTTCCCTTGGGCCTGTGCTTCACCTTCACACCCCAATAATTTCAGAACCCCTATATCCTTTTGCTTTTCCTTTCCAAATGTCCTCAGCTACCTAACGTTTTTGTTTCCTCATCACAAAGGCTCTAAAGCACTGGCTCCCTCCACTTGGTTCACAAGTGACCTTCACTTGACCCTGAAGGACCCCACAACCACAAGTGAGCAATAGATGCAGACACAAAATGAGCAAACCCAATCTTATGCCTCCCCATTCCTTCTCTCTTGCTTCTGTACCGCAGCCCTCTCCGCTCGGCTCTCTCTCTCCCCATGGCACTCCGCGTTTAAAGAGTTTAACACTCTTAATAGCTTTCTCTTAACTCTATGGGGCCTACACCTATGTTCCATATTTCTACTTTGTACAGGGAATGGACCCTTTGTTTTGCCACTGTTGCTATAAATTCAAGGGGTCCAGTAGCATCTCCCCCTGTGGCATTCCTATTCTCCCCTGCTGGAAACCATATTCGTCCTTTCTCTTCTGCACAGCCCTGACACCCAACCTATGGCCAAATAACCCCTAGTTCTCCCCTTGAAATGGTTCTGCACATCAGCCCCGGGTTCCCCCTGCAGCCCTCCAGGCTGCCTCATTTCCTGGCTCCTGACTTCCTCCTGATGATGTGACCTTCCACCCCATCCTGCAGGTTCCTTTCAAACTTACTTCCTCTTGAACATCATGTGTAAAAAAATCACTGTCCCCCATCAGTGGTCCCTAAGGACACCACTAAGCTGTGCTGTAAACTTCAGAATGACAGCAGGGGTCTCATCCACAATGCCTGGCAAAGCCCTAACCCTCAGTGGTCCCTAAGTGCTACCTGAGCTCTTGTTGAACTCTCCTCTCCCAATTTTGCTCTCATCATTTCCTACTGTGACTGTTTCACAGGTCCGACTTCACAGAATAAGATTATTTCATATTTGAGACACCCTGCTTCCTTTTACACCTTTCACACAGTTCCTAGCAAAATGCCAGGTGCTTATGAAGGGTAGAATCATCTCATGAGACTGGAAATAAATCTGAATCAATGCACAAGAAAACAACTACACAGGTGACTTCATCAGAGGTCTGCATGTGCCATGTCAATAAAGCAGACTTGAGCTTGTATGGAGTTACTGTTGCACCCAAGGACAGCTGTGAGAATGAGGAAATTCAGAGGCCAGGCCCACAGCACTGCTGTCGATGGGAAAGAACAGCAGAGACAAGTGGGTCCCACAACAAAGTCAAGAGTGTGTCATTTTCCTGTTCCTCCAAAGCTCTTTCAAGGCTGTGGGAAACTTTGTATCGCTTGAATCGATTACTAAAGAAGAGCTACTTAGCCAGTGGGCATGACAAGTCAGACAGCAAGGAGAGATCTCAGAGCTGCACAGAGAGGTAGGAAAATACGCCGTCACCTCTTGCCTCTGGGTAGTCACTTCTGCATTAAACTCAAATCCATTTCACTCTGACAATGTCTGCCTCTAGTTAGGGATCTTCTGCTACTTCCCCCTCAGTGGGCATGCTATTATGGGACAAAGACAAATGCTGTCATGTGTTGTTCCCAGGCCCTTAGCAACACAGCTAACCAATCACGCACTCTTTCTAGTGGAACCTACAAAAAGCTTCGTAACACAGCCCTAAGAACAGGAGTTCACGATCACCTAAATTGAAGCATTAGTTAAAACTTCCAGTTACTGGCTATCACTGGCACCACGCATCACCTTCAGAGACACTAATTCAGTACAAGGAGCGGGAGCATGATAAATCTCACAAGCTCCAGCGATGCTGCCTCTTTTGATCTGAGAACCACGCTTTGAGTGGCAGCATTGAGGAGCCAGACAGCAGCTGCCTGGGCCCCTGACCCGACCTGCCTGCTACTCACAATTTTTGTCCCCTGGGGCTTAGGTGCCCCTGTGGCTGGTGTCAGGAGCTGTTTGGCCACTGCCTCCCGCTGGGCTACGTCCACGGTGCTCAGGGCTGTGCGGCTGCCATCCTCGTTGATGACCATGGAGGCTCCGGGGTGTACGTTTGGGCCGTTGATGACTGCCTGTCTCAGTTCTTGGACATTCCAGGGGGTCACTGGCTGAGGGTAGGTCAGTTTTGTGGCAAATACCTACAAGCAAGGAGTGCGTATAGACATTCAGGGTGGGCACAAAAAGGTTACAGGGATCCAAAATCTGAGTCAACAGGATGCATGACTTTTCCTCTTGTTGAGCTGTCTACTTAAAGAAGAAGGCCCTTTGGTGAGCAACGCAACACCCAGCCTGGCTTCTCCACAGAGTCATTCTGCCAGACTTGCTCACTTAAGGAACAGAGACTGGGCCTCCTTTGCCAGCAGTCAGTCTGAGCAATGGAAACGCTGCAGTTCATGCACTAGTCTTTTTAAACTCATTCTAAAACTTCATCCTTTCCTCCTAAGCCAACAAATTCAAAGTCCCCAAAGAAGGGAACACGGCATAGGACACATGTTTGAGACAGGCGGCAATACCTGTCCTCAAACACCACCACTCCCCTCCCCATCGTAGCAGACATCACTAGCTGACCATGGCACCCACCCTGAGCCCAGACACGGCATCAGAAGCCCCACCCTTAACAATGCTGGCAGCCACTGCCATCGAAGTGCCACCCAAGATGAAACAGCTTCGCAATTCCGAGATCTAAGAAAATGCAGCGTACAACACTCTCCAAGAAACATGAGATCCCTGATTAAGATTCTGAGCTACTGAATATTACAAACCCCTTTGATGCCTCAAAGCACATGCAAGTCCATCAAAGACTTCAGGCAGTCCCCCATAAAGGAACTCACCCGCCTTCCTGTACACCTCTATGCTATGGCACTTTACAAGAGGCCTCTCTCTGGCCATCCTTTTTCCCACACCCCCACCCCCTCAGCCTCTTCTAATTTTTGCTAACTCAACTACTGTCTCACAGAGTGCTGATGTACGTACTTGTCTGTTCACTGTTTGTCTCTACCACTGGAACACGGCTTTGCGATCTGACTCAATGCCGGTCTCCAGCTCATTGCTCAGGCTTACCTCATCTCCTTGCTCGTGTGACACACACATCCTACAGTGCTACACGGGAAGCGTAGGCTACGAGGGGCTAAGAGGCAGTTTCACTGGCTCTGCTTTTCCCAGCCATCCCGTGAGTAAAATTTCCAGGCCTCTGTGACTCTGAGATCTGGGGTAGGTTGAAGGCGGCCAGAGGGGTGACTTCAGAGGGTCTCCTTAGAGGACAAGCCACCACCAAATGAACCCAGACTCAAGAGAAGTCTAGAAAGAATTCTAGAAATTCTAGAAAGTGAGGTTGCACTAAAGTTCTCTCCTGAAGTTGGGGACATTCTAGGCACCGTGAAGCCAAAGTCAGCAAGATCAGCCCTGCCTCTGCCTAGGGAAGGCCTCTCCTCCCAGGGCCTCAGACGCAGGAAGGTCACACAGTGCTTTTCCTTGTCACTTGGCTGAGGCTTTGGGATGCGAAGTTTCCAGTGGGCAGTGGGCACAGGACTGACCCTTGTCCTGTCTCTTGTCTCCTGACATACCACACTGTTGCCTACCCCTAGGAATCTCAAGAACACTCAAGAGAATCAGAACACCACAGCTCCGCTCATTACCAGTAATCCCCAGAGAGGCTGCAGGGTGGCGTGTGAGGAAATGAGACTCCACGGAGGGAATTAAACCATCTTCACAATATTGACCTCAAGGCCCATTAAGGGAGAAGTTGATTGAAGGGCTGCTGCTAATGAGCGCCACAGTCTGAACTGGAGCGGGAGGAAAGGAAGCTGGCTCGCCAAGGGAACAATAATGGGTGAATGGAGCGGGCCACTGACCTCGGGGGGAGCTGGGAGATGGGCAACGCCCAACAACACGCACACACCTCCTCTCTGGGGGAGCTCTTTAACCCTTTAGCCGGCCAGGTAACCAAGGTTACATGTTGCTGCCCAGTTCCTGCCCTCTGTCACGTACTCAACTGAATGAGGAAGGTTTAAAGACCAGGCGAGACGGGCAGGAAGATATGTGCGCAGGGGTGTGAAGCAGGATCTCCCCTGTGGGTAGGTGTCAAGGCCTGGCAAGGAGAGTTACACCGTGCTGCAGCCCAAGTACCCCTCATGGGCTCCTCCTCTGTGTGAGGAAGGGGCAGATGCTATCCACGCCCAAGCCACTCCAACTTGCCACACACCCTGCCATCGGCCCTCTATGGCACTCTCGTCCACTGCCCACCAGCAGCAAACGAGCCCCTCCCCAAACACGCACCATGGGGATTCCGATCTCATTGGTGTTGATGTACATGTCTGGGCAAATGACCGAGCGGGCCGCGTAGTCTACTCGCTTTCCCATCATGTGCTTTCGGAACAGGCCTTCCTTCTTCTCCAGGATCTGCATGGGGCAAAAAGGTCCACAGAAAACATTTTTTAAGAACTCAGTTATGTTTATTGCTTTCTTGTTTTAAAACAAATGTTTATTATTCACCCTCTTTAGCAATGCAAATCCAACTTACTGCTCACCTGTCTAATGCCAGGGAACTTTTCCATCATTAATTTGTCCATCTCACTATCGAACACAATATTAACGTGGCTCTGAAGGCGAATCCAAATGTTGTAAAGTTTGTCTGTGAGAGAATGGCCTGCAAGCATACTTAAAAAGGACCGATCCAGAGCAGCTGAAGAGTCTTTTTCCTGGAAAGATAAAACCAAGAAAAGAGCTTGTTAGGAAAAAAAAAAAAATCCAAAACTTCTGTCTTGGTTTCTTACCTAGCTCTGATAAGAAATGAGCTCTGAATCTGACAGATCGATGGCAAAGTGCTAATAAATAAATCATGTAAGTATGTGCCAATGAGACGTCAGGCCCATTACGTATATACCAGCCTGTCTCTTTCCAGTAGTCAAATGAACTCAAAATTTATAAGCAGCCTCCTTTCTTAAGACACTGCTCAAGTTCCCCACTATCTAGGACCTGACACTTTATTTTCAAAGCTCTGTTATCCTGCCAGATAACCAAATCTAATTTGGAATTTCAGCTTTACTTCTGGTTTTAGAAAAACTTGATCCAACATACCTACAAAAAGGCAGATAAAACAATTTCTTTGAAGGAAAAATGTCTGCTACATGTCATCAATTATGATGTGGGACCCAGGTGGTCTACGTCAAGTTACCTGCTGATCCTCAAGCCTGAGTATTTAACCATTCCTTTGTAATACTTCTGCCCCAACCCTGTCTTTTCTTCTCTTGCCACCTGCCCAGGAAGAGAAAGAGGGCTTAGGCTGCTCTAAAGCGCCACCTACTGGCTCCATCTGACCTGGGAGACAGCTGACCCAGGTCCTCAGAAAAGAAACCTAACAATGTGTTGAGAATGCTGTTTGGTTCTTCACAGACCAAGCCCCCTTTTCTCCACAAAGGTTTGCCCCTATTTTCAAGGGACATCAAAATAGAATTCTCGGCCCTAGTCATTGGGTCTATCCTACAGTCTTCCCTCCCAAATTGTACTACCCTCACAGGACAGATCTCTCTTATATTGAGAATCTGTCACAAGCATACCAATGCTAGCCTCTCAGAAAACTAAGCAAATCCAGAGAAAGCACCTAGAGAAAGACTGGACGATCCAGAACATAAATGTCCAGGACTACCAGCTTGGGATAGGTCATCCTGACAGTGGGTCCGTCCCAGCAGCTGGCAGGGAGTCTGGGGGTCCTGTCTAACCAAGGATGAAGAGAACTATTTCTATTTGCAACCAGAGTATCATTGGGCTGGGAAGAGTCTCAGTGGCCTTAGCAAGTTTTCTGAGTGCTCAATTCATCTTTATACCACTAAAGTATAAAGACCCACTAAAAGACCCAGCACAGGGCTAAAGCACAGACCCACTAAAAGAACCACTGAAGACCTAACTAGCACTCGGCTTCAGACATTGAATGGGCTCAGGAGTTAGGTGAGACAGTCTTATCCTGGGAAATTCCCACTTTACAGCGTTGCCTTCCTAGCCCCAATGCCAGAGACTTCATGGAGCCCAAAACAAAGGCAGCTGATGTGAGTTCTAGTGTTGTGACTGACGGGGCACATTCTTACAGCCCAAAGGAAGTCAGACTATTTCTTTTTAGAGCTGCTAGCTGCTGGTGGCAGAACAGCCTCGGGATGAAACATCACTATAAACCTTATACATCTTAGCATACAGAGCAATCCAAGAAATTAAAGTGACCCAACTAGAGCTCTCCCAGAATAGTTGTTAGGGGAAGAACTGAGACCTGAGCTGAGACTTTTCCATGCTCAGTCCCACATCTGTCACTCTGATATCAACTAGATCTGCTCTAAACTCTCGGCTACCACTAAGGATGCCAAAAACACCTAGTCAGCATTGCTGTGTCACCCACAGTGTCTGCCCACATGGCACAGGGTCAGAACCAAGCATGCAGTTTGTGACATGAGCACACAGGCAGCCCTGACCTCATCTGGGGTGAGTGCTGCCACCTCAGTGGGCAGCTTCTGTTCTTGGGCCATCAATGCCAGAAGTTTCCGGATCAGAACTATGTCCTTCATGACAGCTTGCAGGTTCACCGTCTGGCCATTGGTAAACATCTGGTCCCCGAGGCGATTGACAGGGCGATACCTACAGGGGCACACACAGAATCAAGGGATGTTTAGCATGAAGGAAGGGTTGGGCTCTTCAGCCTTTCCCCCTGACGACTGTAAGCAACATGCCTTTCCACACTCGAAACAACCAACCTGCCTCTTGTGTTCGCCACAACAGAGAGGCAAGGACTCCCACTACGTGCAACCCAGCACTACTTGGTTTCTCTGTGCCCTTAACCTTCCCACCCCTCCTAAAGATCCTTCTATAATTATTATTATTATTATTTTTTGGTACCAGGGATCGAATTCACGACCTCGCTCTTGCTAGGCAGGTTCTTATGTCACTGAGCTAAACCCCCAACCGCCCTTTTATAATTCTGCAGCCAACCCTTTTCAGGTGAAACTAAGTAAAGCACATTACCTGGAGGGCGGCACCACTAGGAAATCCAGAAAGAACACACTGGGGTTGAATCTGGACTCCATGCCAACATCGTCCAGTCCCAAAAAGAGGTAATTTAGAAAGAATCCTGTATTTGAAATGAACCCAAGAGACTATTTAAATCACTATATAAGGGTATGGGAGGACAGCCACAAAAATACTACTGACTGAGAAGAGTATCACAATAGAGAATAGTAAGCAGAGTAAAATCACATTATTTTCTTTGGAAAAAAAAAAAAGCCTTTTGTGTATAGCAGGGTACCTGCAGGTAAGGTTATGATACAAAGATGGCACTCCAGGAACAACAGTGGTTAAACCAGGTTCTAATGGATGGGCAGGAATGGAGGGGAAAACAAAACAGAAAAAGCCTTCCCTTATTTTTGATCACTGTTCTGTGCTATCAGGCCTGAAACACACATAAAAAAGTATTTATTACTTTAACATTTACATAAAAAATTGTTTGACAGTCTGGGCTACAAAGTGAGCCCAAGGCCAGCCTGAGGTGCATAGCGAGACCCTGTCTCAAAAAGACAAAAAAAAAAAAAATTGGGAAAAAAAAAATCAACCCACAATAAAGTTAGCGTTCTTAAAACAAAACAGAACAAAACTTCCTCTACAAGATACTGCCAAGAGGGGATCTTCTGTAGATCTGAGATGTGTTTTAGGTTCCTGGTAACCTAAAATTGTGCACATAAGCCAGGCGTGGGGAAGCACACTGAAGCAGGAGGACGGCAAGTTCAAGGTCAGCCTGGACTATACAGTGAGACTGCCACAAAACACATCGCAGAGAAAAATGAACAAAATGTGCTAGGGACCTGTCACAGAAACAATCACATCAAGTTATGTATTCTTTTTTACTGATATCCCTTTAAAAACATGTTCATCTGTTTGGTTTTTTTTTTTTTGGTTTTTGTCTTTTTTTGACAGAGTCTCGCTATGCAGTTCGGATTGACCTCAAACTCACAGCAATCCTCTTGTCTCAGTCTCATGAGTGCTAGGATTATAGACATGCACCACCATGCCTGGCCTGAACATGTTCATCTATAAGTGCTTATTACTCTATAGAGATCAGAGCTTGTGTTCCAGAACACACACTCAGAGCATGGGCATGAGGCTTGAATATAATTCGTAGGTTTTGTTATATACTCAAAAGGGAAGGGAGGATTTCCTTAGTTGTAGGGAACTGAAATGGATATAAATTCTAATAAAGAAAAAAAAGCCTTCAGTTTTTGATTCACAGATGGAATTCCCACAGAAATATTCCAAAAGCCTTTTATCTCTGGACATTTAAAAGAAGGTGAGCTGCAATGAACCGTCTAGAAATATGCCAAACTATATTAAGCAAGTGGACATGTGGTTATCATGTAACCAGGTCGGTTACAGTAACTGGCAAGGCCTTAGTTCTGGATCTGTGATGCCTCAAATTCACTGTACCCTAATGCCTGTCCCAAAGCTATGGGCTGACTTCAGGAGAGACCCACAAAAATCACAGCTTCCAACAAAATTAAAATAATAACGCAAGAGTAATAAGTCATGGAAATTAAAAGCCTGGAGAAGAAAAGGGTACTTCTTTTAGCCTGATACAGCACCTTCATTCTTCCAAATGGCACCAAGATGTTCCCGGGCACTGCTGGGTGTCAGGTATCCTCGTTTTCCCATCTGAGCTTCCTCAATTCCTGGAGCCAGCGAATCAAAGCACAGTAAGTCAGTAACAAGTACTTCTCTTTGGTAGGATTTACCCATTCTTTGTCTGCATCCTGCAAAGCCCAAACTTGACCACAAGAGACAATCTCTAGAACAGTATATTCTCAGTCCTGGTTTCCCCTTTAATCCAATCTCTACAGTAAAGAAAACAAAGTAGTTATCATATAAAACGTGGAAAGTAGAGCAAAAGAAAACATTACCCACTGTGTCATCACATTAATATAACTATCCCACTTTTTTGTTTGTGTTTTGTTGTTCTAGGCATTGGACCCAGGGCCTTTTGCATCCTAGGCAAGTACTCTATCGATAAGCTACACCTCAAGCCCTAACACTTTTATATATTTTTTTCCAGTCCTTTAGTTATCCAAGTGCTTTACATCGTTGTAATTGCAAATGTATATTTATTTTGAACACCACTCTGTTCATCTGGTATCATAAGAAAATTCTATCATTTTTAATGGTTGTATGACACTTCATATAGTGTTACCTAATTTATTTAACCATACTCTCATGTTTGGATATTTGGATTTTTTTTTTTTTTGGTGCTATAAGTAGCATTATACTACATATAGCACTTACCCGTAAGACTTAAAGGACTATGGATAAATGAGTACACAAATGTCTATGAATAAATACATACATATATTCTTTTCACAAATACCATACTGGGATATGAGGAATAGACTGAGCTTGGTTTCTCAGACTAGGCAAGATCACTTTGGGATTCTGTCTAGAGCAGGGACCCCAACCCCAGGGCCATGGACTAGGACAGCTCTGAGGCCTGTTAGGAACCAGGCTGCACATAAAGAGGTGAGCGGTGAGTAAGCAAAGCCTCATCTGTATTTATAGCTGCTCGCCATCACTTACATTAACCCGAGCTCTGCCTCCTGCCAGATCAACAGGGGCATCAGATTCTCCTAAGAGCATGAACCCTATTGTGAATTTTACATGTGAGGGATCTGGGCTGCATACTCTCATGAGAACCTAATTCCAAAATCCTACCACTGCCACCACCACCACCCAATCATGGAAGACAGTGCAAAAACTGTCTTCCATGAAATCAGTCGTCGGTGTCAAAAAGATTGGGGTCTGCTATTTCACAGAAATCTCTAGTTTGGATAACAACAGGCACATCACAAATTTGTTTAATCAATTTCTATTAACAGGCCATGGAAGCATGTCCAATTTCAAACTAAGCGATACTGTGGGTACTCTATGAAATTGCTAAGTCAAGGAATCTGCACATTTGGAGTTTTAATATCTTTAATAGCAAAACATTTCAAACAAGTAATGCAAATGAAGTGTGTGGATATGCGAAGAAGAGTAGCTCTGGCCTTCGAGAGAACCACATTAGAAAGCTATGTATATTCGGGGCGAGGGGGGCGGAATCAGATCATATTAATCTAAACAATTTTGTGAGCATTTCTGGAAATGAACACTTCAACTTTCCTACTAACCATGTCTGAAGGACTGCAGAAGATTGGTTGGATCTCCCCACCTCCTGTCCCACAAGTGCCCTCACTGCAGTTTAGGTCACCTTGAAGGCACATGGAGGTGGTTCCATCACGGGATCTTAAAGAGTCAGAAGAGACCAGCAAGAGGCTACCTTCTCAGAGGAGCTGTGATGCACCTGCACCTAACAAGGCTCTTCAACTGCATGTAACAATGAAAGCCACCTAGCTGAATTTTAAAGCATTTCAAATATGTGTTTATTTACTTTTACTTTTATTTTTTTGGGTTTTTGAGACAGAGTCTCACTATGCAGTTCAGGCTGGCCTTGAACTTACTTGGTAGCCCAGGTTGGCCTGGAACTTGCAGCGATCCTCCTGCCTCAGCCTCCCAAGTGCTAGGATCACAGGCATGTGCCATCACACTCAGAAAATATGCATTTATTTCAACTGTAACAGCTGCTAGTTTAACAGTGTTTGGAGGTTACATAACCTGGAAAAATTGGATTTCCACAGGTGAGAGTGTCTAGGCTGCCAGAATTCTTACTCTAAATGCTAATGTGCTCAAGGGGTTTGGGGAACTCCCTGGAGCTACACAGCTTTTCATAAGCTTATGGCTCTCCTCCTGGGATCACAGTCCTTGGGGACTATTTAAGAAGCCTCACTTCTCTGCTCCCTCTGGTGTGAGGAACATGGCTTGACTGACTCATTCTCAGTTAATGTCTGTCACTTGTAGTCTACTCAGAGAGCAGGGGCCTCAGAGAGTGGTCAAGTCTCCATCTTGGCACCAGTCACCCACAAACATGGCCCTTGGCACAATGCCAAATGCCCAACAACCAAATGTTTGTTAAATACAAAACCCCAACCCTGGAGCTGATGAAGGCTACTGTCTGTACATTTCCACTGAGCAGATTCCTGGGTACAACATCTTCTGCTTATGGCTGCAGGGAAAGGTCACAACAGAAGAATGGATTTGGCAAAGGTACCAAAAGACTACTTAACTACTGGACATCTGCCCCACGGAAACAGTTACTTTCTAGCTTTCTGACCATCTTTGTTTTCATTCTACTAGCATGTTCTACTGCATGCTAAGGGCTACAGTAGCAGTTTCCAACTCATGCCAAGGGAAAATTGTGTTAAGAGCAATTTACAGGTAAGCAAGGGAAAATATCTTGTGCTATTCACTGTTTATTAAATAAAACGAAGCAGGCTTGCTTTGCTTGTTTTGTGGTACTGGGGACTTAAGCCAGGGCCTTGCACATGCTAGGCAAATGCTCTACCACTGAATTATAACCCCAGCTTGTAAGAAGGCTATCTAAATGCAATGTGGTATCCTCGACTGGATCCTAAAACACAAAAAGGTCATTACTGAAAAAACTCACAAACTTTTAGTAAAATCTGTAAATTAATTCATAGTGCCATGACAATGTTAAATTTTGTTAAGTTTTGACATATGCTCCTAAAATGCTACATTAGGACAAACTGAGTGCAAGGGAAGTCTAGTATGTTTGCTACTTCTCGGTAGAAAAGTCTGAAATTATTCTAAAACAAAGTTTACCTAAAAATAATAAACAGGATCAGGCACAATGGTGCATGCCTTGGGAGGCTGAGGCAGGAGGATTCCACAGATGGAATCAACTGCAAGTTCGAAGCCACCCTGGACTACATCGTGAGTTCAAGGCGAGTCTGAACTACATAGCGAGATACTGTCTCAAAAACAAACAAAATAAACCAAAAAAAGGTTTGGCCAGGCCAGGCAGCATATACCTAAAATTCCAGTACTCTAGGAGACTGAGGAGAGAAGATCAAAAAGTTCAAGCCAATCCTGAGCAACTTAGTGAAATTCCTGTCTCAAAATACGAAATAAAAAAGGGCTAGAGACATAGCGCAGCACGAAGGCCCCTGGGTTCAGTCTTGGAAAAAGAAAAAAAACCAGAAACTCCACAAAACACAGGTTTGACGCAACTTCACCCTTGCCAGAGTCTTCAGCACAAAAGATACAAATGACATCTCTACGAAAGGAACTTACACCCTTATTTCATATTCTCTACCCTAGGGAGAAAAATCCCTTATCTGCTATGGACTTTCATGTATAACATAATTTCCTCTGCTCTGGGCAGGAGGTTTTGATACTGCAGGGGTATGCGTTAGAACCTGAAGCTTCAGGAAGTAGCCTTCTCCAAGCCATGCAGAGTGTACAGCAGGGCCTCCTGTCAATCCTAGACTGTGCTTTTTCTATTCTGGCACGTTGATTATATGATTCAAAAACCAATAGTTAACATCTACAGAATACATATTACATGGCAGACACTATCACACAACTATCTTATCTAATCCTTACCCCTTTAGAATAACAAAAATCAAGAAAACATGTTTAACCAAGCCTACTACCACCAATTAAAACGAAAGTGAGAATGGTCAGTCTCAAACTTTTCCTCAGTAGCCCTAAGCGTACAGCAGAGTCTAGACTACCTGTAGGGGCATCAGTGAACATCCAGTAGCAACCAGTAGATGGCACTAACATTTTACCAACTGTTTGGAAGTCTTAAAAAGTAGCCGAGCGTGGTGCCTCACGCCTGTAATCCCAGCACTCGGGAGGCTGAGACAGGCGGATCGTTGTGAGTTCGAGACCAGCCTGGGCTACAAAGTGAGCTCAAGGCCAGCCTGAACGGCATAGTGAGACCCTGTCTCAAAAACACCAGGGCCGGGGATCTAGCTCAGTGGCCTAAGTGCTTGCCTGGCAAGCACAAGGTCGTGAGTTCAATCCCCGGTGCCACAAAAAAAAAGTATTCACCCACTTTCACTCCACCCTTGTTTTATAATTAAATGTTACCACATATTTGAATTTTAAGGATGGTATCAGAGAAACTACTACTCTCCTCCTCTATAAGAACTCTTTTTTGGTGGTACTGGGGATTGAACTCAGGGTCTTGTGCATGCTGGGCAAGTGCTCTACCACTGAACTACATCCCCAGCCCCTTTACAACAATAAAATTTTATATTTCTTACTCAAACATCTTGCAGAGAAACAGCCGCTTGAGGCAAGAGGTACCTGTGGAGGACCACCTCATCCAACAGCCCTGCCCACCAGTGCTCTGGGGTGAGAAGCCTGGACACTGTCCCTGTGCTGACCCAAACATGCAGCTTGGGAACATGTGGTAGAGAGGACCTGCATTCCCAAGTTTCAGAACACATCTGATGGCCACACCTGAGCTAGGGCCAGCGTGCACCTGCCAGCCCCAAGCTGCTTACCCGGGGGCTCTGCGTCCTTCTGGTCAGACTTCTTGTGTACCACGGCTGGGTATGTGACTGTCAGCTTGCTGTTGTGCTCCTTTCGGACAACTGACCGCCCAGTCCTGCACGTAGGACAGTTATGATTGGGGAGAGAAACAAATCCCACTGTGACATGCAACAACAGCTCTGAGTGACTGGCCAGAGCATTCTGAGTGAAAGAGAACGGCAGTGCCCTGATACTCACTTGCAGTGGGGACATCGCTTAGACGTCATATGTGCCTTCCAGAAGTAAGCAATGAGTTTGCTCCTGCTCTCACACACATTCTTCACCTGTTAAAAAGTCAGAGGACCCTGGAGTGCCATTCTGAAGAAAACCCAATGTGTTTCCATTCTGTGGCTTTTAAGTTTTATTTTTAACTAGAGGAAACTACCCTTACTTTCCTATATAAAATTTCCCACAGAGACTGGGGTGATGCTCAGTGAGAGAGGCCCTGGCACCACCAAAACCAAACCAAACCAAACCAAACCTCATCGTCCCCTCATATAGCCAAGCTGGGCCAATTACCGGATGTCTTCTTTACAGCTTCCTTCTCATTCACAGTAAAGAATAATAATAGTAACTACCTTGGAAAGCCGCTACTAAGATAAAGAGATCATGAATGCAGCAGTACAGGTCTAGAAGCACAGTAAATACTCAGTAACTGCAGGTTACTATTAATTGTAAAACGAACCCCTCGGGATGCAGCTGGGCTTGCGGCCTGCTGCCGCCCTCAGACGGACCTAGGGCTGAGGAAGGCACATTCGCAGCGGTTCTGTGGATAGTTGTGAATGGGTTTCACCTGGGAGCTTTTGTAACTCTAACATGGGCCCCACCCTAGACCAACTGAATCAGAACCTCTGGGGTAAAACCGAGGCAGGAGGTGAATCTCACTTCAAGATCAGAACTGTGGTTGATTATCCGCTCCTATCATTACACAGGTGCTAGGGAGTGGGGGGAAACTGAGGTAACAGTGACTTAAAGAAGTGTTAGAGAAAAAAAGAAAAGGACATAGACATTGTTCTCAAAGCAGGTGCTTGCTGGATACTACATCTACGTAACCTAATGTCACCAAATTGTCTCACTGGTCCTGCAGTAGAGATGAGAAAACAGTCACTCAGGGGAAGGCACGCAGCTTGAAAGGTCACAAACGCCTCAGAGGCAGAATCGGGATTTAAACTGCGGTCTACCTTCAGGAGCCAAAATCATCTACAAACGCCACTACCCCGAGAACTGTGATAATCACACTAAAAACAGGATTACAGGAAAACAGATGGCGAGAACTCACGTGTGCGCCTTGCGTTCCCAAGAGGTTGTTCTGCACAATTTTGGTTGTGTATTGCTCTAATTCTTCTTGAATTTCAAAGGAAGAAGGATCAGCATTTTCTTCCAGAAACTGAAAACAAAGAAGAAAACTGTTAGACCAATAAAGTCAGTACATGTCTGATAAGCACCACCCCTGAGGCCAGCCTCTCCAAGGAGGAAGAAAATTAGTTTGAAGGGAGAAAAACAGACTGCTTCCAGTGATGTGCACTGCATTACGCACACCAAGTCTAAAAGTGGAAAGAACCAAAATAAGATAAATATTTTAAAAAATTTTAATGACAGGACAAACCAGGGCCAAACTGGAGGGCAAACAGAAATCTCTCAAGGTCAAAAAGTACATGGGCTGCAGCTAGACAGCACAGGGCGCCAATCCCACGTGCCTCTGTGGATGACACTGGCACGGATGTCCGTAAGGCTCCCTAGAGCTCTGTGACATGACAGCCCTGGCCTTGGGTACACTTTCTAATTCAGCAAGTTTTCATTTCAAAGCCTTCAAACGAGTTGTAGTCAGGAATTACAGCCTAAAGCTATATTGCCGGGATAGGAATGTAACAGGATACCAACACAAAAACACAATAAAAGAAGGGCCTAAAACTGAGCCTGCTGGCACATGCCTGTAATCCCAGCACTCAGGAGGCTCACCTTAAGTTCGAGGCCAGCCTGAGTTACAAAGTGAGTTCAAGGCCAGCCTAAACTGCATAGTGAAACCCTGTCTCAAAAAGACACACACAAACCAAAAAAAAAAAGGGAGGTGGGGGTGGGGTTCAAAGGCTGCACCTCTGAGAAGTGCTTAGTCCTTATACAATATTTCGGGTACTCCAAGAAGCCTTAAGCTTCGAACCCACACTGCGGTGGTCTCAGGTTCGTAGAGCCATCAAGCACACGACAGAAGCAATGAGTATCCTCTCTGGAGAAAAGCAGCAGCATCCTAAGGCTCACACTAAAGCCATGCCAAATTTTTACAATGCACTCATGGCCAAAAATAAGTCCATTATAAAAAGGGAATAGAGGGTTTCTAGAACTCGGACAGTATTTTGCTATGAAAGGGTACCATATGGGTATATATCTGATTATATTTCCGTATGCATATTTTACAAGAAAAGTTTAAGGACTGTAGACTCCATAATTTTACGTCAATAAATTTTAAAATTCTAGATGAGATGGGTAAATTCCTTAAAAAATACAACTTTGAGTGAAGTTTTAAGAAAATCCTCTCTTTCTGCCTTTGTGGTTTCTCTATTTCTAACACACACGATCCTGGGTCAACTTTTCAGCCCTGTTCCCCTGGAAGTGTGATAGACATGGAAATAGCAGTTGTATCATTAGGTAATATCACTGATGGCAAAAATGGCCCCTGACTGGTTTGACTGCATCTGGACCAAGACTCTGAACTACCCACCAACTAGGAAACCATGCCTCTGAGCTTCTCTCATCAAGCATGAACTTGAGGGTCCTTGGCAGCCCAGCTCATGAAACTATTAAAAAACATACTGATTCTTTGGAGGCATGAAAATGTTAGGAGAAGTTCCTGCCACCACTGATGTGATCTCTTCCCTTGGCCTCCAGGCAGTCATGTGGAGTGCCAAAAAAACAAAACAAAACAAAACAAAACAAAACAAAACAAAACAAAACAAAACACCCCACCAGTCCCTGGATGGCTGAGAGGACACCGCTAAAGAGAATGTTTAGCACTGTTTTATTAGTGTACCGTGTCTCTAAACTTTCACAATCCCTTTCAGAGCACTTTAAAGGAGAGAGAGATTCTCTGACTAGTTCTTATAAGGCTGAGATAATCCAGATACCCAAACTCCAAAGGACAATATGAGAAAGGAAATTTATAAAGCAGTCTCACTCCTAATGATAAATGCAAAAACCCTACTGCAAATATTTAGAAATCAAAAACAGCAACATAACAAAAAAGCAGTAAATGAAGAATGAATTGGATTTATACCAGGAATTCAAGTCAGCTTAACATCAGAAAGGAATCAAGTGATTTCATCACGTGAACCTACTTAAAAGAAGACAAATTATCTAAAATTTCAACAGATATAGAAAAAGTGATAAAAATTAACATTCAGCAATCAGAAAAATAAGAACAGGAGCTTCTTTAATACAATAGAAGATTCTACAAAAGTTCAACAAACACCACACTTCATGGTGAAATGCTGAAAGGTTTCCCTAATTTTTGGGAAAAATTTTTTTCTTTGAAACAATCTCAAATGCCAAAAAAGTTGTAAGTACTGTATTTCCAAAAATCTTTTCTTGAACCACTTAGAAGTAAGTTATTGATCTTATGTCCCATCACCTCTGAACACTTTGATGAAAATTTCTATAAACAAGGGCACTGTCTAATATGACCATGATACAATCTTCAAACAGTACATCAACATTAAGGAATTACTACCATTAAACCTCAGATAAACGGATACCATTTTCGTTTTGCCAGTTCTCCCAGTAATGTTTTTTATAACAAAAACATCCATTTCAGAGCCAAGTCACATTTTACTTGTCATGTCTTTTTAGTTTTCTTCAATCTGCAATGGTTTTTTAGTCTTTGAAGGCATTAACACTTTTGAAGACTACAGCTGAGTTTTATAGAATACCCCTAAATTTGGGTATGTCTTGTGCTTTGTCATGGTCAGATTTGGCTCGTGTCTTTCTGCCAGGTATATCCACAAGTGAAACTTTCATATTTCAACTTTTAAGGTGGTACATGATTTTGATCTGCCCCATTAAGTGACATTCACTCTTACAACTGGAGTAAGAAGGTTACGACTAGACTTTTCTTCTCAACCTTTGCAACAGAGTACGTGTGTAGGGGAGGAGGGGTACTTTGAAAGTGTATAAATAGCCAATTAGGTAAACCTTCAGTCATTCAGTTCATTTAAGGTCTGAACTCATGGATTTCATGGTTTCCTACGTTATTCAACGAGTTATAATCATTTATTATCACATATATTTTAGTGTTCAAATAGTTCCAGATTTGGCCAGTGTAAGTCCTTCACTCTGGCTCCTGTGCTGGTCTTGTACTTCCTTGGTCCCATGCTTAGAATCAGCCATTTCTTCAATGGGCCCTTTTAGCAGACAAAGATATATGGAAGCCAAGATGTGAGTACTACACGTGTTCACGCTACCACTGCTCCAAATCCTCTCAGGGAGAAGTACATATGTGTGTGGACACACACACACACACACACACACACACACACACACACACAGCACCCCCATATGTCACATCAATACTTCTAACTTCACTTCAACACTACTGGATTAATTTTGTCTCCTCCTTCGTGTTTTTCTTTTTTTTGGTACCTGGGATTGAACTCATGACTTCGTGCCTGCCAGGCAGGTACTTAAACCGCTGAGCTAAATCCCCGGCCCTCGTATGTTTTTCTAGTGACAATATGAAATCTGGCCCCCACATCCACCCCATGTTTTATCCCCAAGTAAACATACCTTCACCTGTTTGAGCTCTGGCCTCCCTCGTGAGGATCCGCCATCACTTTGCTGGGCTGGGACGTCCCCCCTGTGGGTGTTTTCCTCACCCTTCTGGGGCTCAGACACCCCATTCAGACTGTACCCCCTCCCCCTGTGTCTTAAGGATTTAGTATTCAGGAAGGGGGAAGGGAAGGAAAATGGTCAGAGTACCTATTTGTGACAAGAAACAAGACAAGGATGCCCATTACTACTTCAATGTAGTGACGTACATCCTAGCCACCGCACTTCGGTAAGCAAAAGAAAGAAAGTTCCATTATTTAAAGATGGTATCATGGTGCTGAAAATCTCATATCTATAGATAAAGTTTTAGAACTGATAAAGACAATTTTGGGGGCTGCTTCAAACATAAACTGGTAATATTCTGGTATGTCAACACAGAAACAAAAATTTAAATAAGGTACTTAGAATAATACCAAAATGCTTTTAGTAAATACTAATTATGAAACAAAAAATGTTTCTTTACAATAAAGAGATATGAAAATCAATTTATCCAAAAGTAACCAACCCAAGATGAGCAACAGTGCAACAGCCTGACATCATGTACCTCTTAAAATGATGCAACATGAAGTATTCTATGTTAGGTGGCTTGGGATGTTTTAACCTGAGCACCTGTTGATTGAAAGTGTGAAGGAGTGGAATGGACAGCATAAGCACTAGGCTGCTCTGTTTGTGCACCAAGACTGGGAAGCACTGGTCATGGTGGCTGACTGGGCCCTCACGTGTGGTTCCACGGTGATCAACATATGGCGTAACAGAGGCCTTGCACCCTTCTTAGATAGATTGCGACTAAGTCCCCAAAAGGGGCGTGGCCAGGCGGGCATCTGAATGGTCTAAGGGGCACCCATCCTTTGCCTGTTGTGCCATTGTTCAAGGGTTCACAACACACATGTAGGAAGTCAGAGATGGGAACTAATTAGTCAAAACCCACAGTCCTTGACTGCAGGAAAAAGGGCTTTTCTGAGATTATGGAGTTAAAAATGAAATCAAACCACTCAAAGAGAAAAAAAGGAAAAAAGAGGTCCATTTTTCCAGAGAATTCTGCCTTGGCACCCTTGTCAGCCACCACAGTTGCTGCCAACACCTCTAGCTTCACTCCTTGCTCCTAGCTCGACTA
>RJWT010011255.1:0-23464 GCA_004365215.1 Cuniculus paca
CCACATGCTGAACATATCCCCCATGCCAAGCTGGGAACGTGGGCCCGTGGCACCCTTCCCTTGCCACCTCTCCCTGAGAGTTACGACCCTGCGCAGATGTGGGCACCCAGCTGTCCCACTCCCTCTGAGAGCCACCCTCAGGAGGGGACTGCTCCTCACTGTGTACTGACTTGACCAGCTCTCCTCTGAGTGGCCCATGTCCAACCACAGGGGCACTGTCAACAGCACCAATGCACAGATTTAGAGGTTGTCACAGCCCTGCCAAGGCCCCTGGGTGCTCCAGCTAGCTGACCACCAGCCTGAGTCCATGACCATTGTTTTCATCCTAATTCTGCTCATGTAGCAGGCAGAGACCCAGAGCCAGATCTGCCTTTCTGCTAGGCCTGTTTTCCTTCATATAAAATGTGGCTGAGTCATCTCCAGAGACATAGGATGCACAGTTTTCACCCGTGGCCTTGAAGGAAGTGCATCTGGGTGGTGATGGTAGAGAAGGCATTCAGGCTCCTTTGTGGGCTCCAGAGTTTACCCCACCCTGCAATCTAATGATTCAACCAGAAAGGAAAACAAGACCCAGAGTACATGTGACCAGTACAGCGCCCCCAGCTCCACTCTGAGCTTATATTTTAAAGCTAATATTGGCTTTTTGTCCTCTGTTGTGTCTTGATCTGCCCTTAGAAGCAGGGATTGGAAGGAGAGGGAGAGAGAAAGGACCCTCCTGCTGCAGATTCAGGGGACAATCTCAGGTCCCCGAGCCCTGAGCTTTGGGGTCTCTTGAGGAGCAGACAGAAGTCGAAGCTGCAGGCTGAAGTTAGGGGATCAGCCTTGCCCCTTCCTCCACAACCAGGAGATCTATAGGGATAGGGGAGGGTCTGCCCAGGTGTCAGCTGGAGTCCCAGGGACTGTCCTGGGAGGCATCACCCGTACCTGAGAATGCACCCCAAAGTGAGAGGGATGTAGAGGAATCCAGGAACTGGTGCTGCCTGAGGAGGGCAGCCCCCATTGCACTGTCCTTCCCTGGTCCTTCCGTCAGACCTTCTGTCCCCACCCCCACCCAGGGACCCTAGGATTTGGCCTGTTAGACCAAGGCTAGCTGTACCCTGGGGTGGTGGTGGCGGCAGCTGTCTGGCAGTAGCAACAGTAACAGCAGGAAATTCTGGGATAGCAGTGTCCCCATCTCCTTGCAGGGCACCTCACTTCTGCCTTGTTCTTTTTCGCGATCATCCGCAAGTCCCTCTCCCGGGTTGTGTGCAAAGGAGCAGTTCTCCAAACACTGCACTCGTGGCTGTTCTGTACTTGGATGCAAAGGTCATATTATTGTAGGAAGTCACCAGTGGATGGCAGTGTTCTCACCAACAGCCACTGCCTTTTGGCCCTGGAAATCACCAGAAGGACTGGCAGCTGCTCAGTTCAGCCCAACCTCAGCCCTCATAGGGCTCCACTCTCTGCCGTTCTTCAGGCACTGGCGCACATACAGACTTCATTTGCAGGTCTAAGGTTCTGGGCTTATGGTGTTCTTGGGTGCCCAGTGCTGCTGCCACCCTCCCCAGCCTGCATTTCTACCTGTTGCCAGTAATTTTTGGATTCCTGAGTGATGTCTTTGTGGGTCATGCGTGAATGTGACTGATTCACAGCTCCATGAGTCCATGGGCAAAGTATCAGCTGTCTTCTTGCTGGCAGGCTTATGGCACCTCATGGTGACACATGTCAAACTGGACACACCCTGGAAGTGGAAGATCTTGGAGTACTTTAAGGAGGTGGGGCAGGTGACATATAGCATCCACTTGTAGAAGGTTCCTTGGAAGCCAGGTGGGAACGTATGGACAGGACCCTTGGTGTCTTTGCTGATGAGCTGGATCTTGCCATCACAGCAGATCTCTTGGAGGAAGGTGCAAAAGTCCAGTGATCCTTGAGGAGCTTGATGATGAGTAGGTTACCTTGTTGACTGCCCTTTGTGAGTTGACGGGCAGATGCATTATTGTTCACAGCCCAGCTTGTTGTTCATGTCTTTGTACAGGTAGCAGGAAACCATGAAGCTGGATTTGGTGAGCCAGGGACAGATGTACTTCCAGGTTTGGATGTCAGATTTCTAGATCCATCAGAGCAGAGTGTCCCACTTGCACTTGTGTTTGAGGACTTAGAGGTAGGTGTAATCACCCAGCCTGGAGCCTGACCTGGGGTAGCCTATGTGGCAGGCCTGAATGGACTTGTAGGTGACACCTAAGAGGTTCCTGATAAGCAAGGTGGTGCTGGGAATGGAAGCCTTCCAGATTGGACTGGTTTCTTAGTACTGCTTGGGGACATAGTGGTTTTGTGATTTGGCCTCCTTTGTGAGGAAGTCAGACTTGTCCATGGAGCCGTGGGTAAGGCTGTCAGGGGCATCCAATAGGGTCTCCAAGTACAGCAGCAGGTCCAGAGCATGCATCCTGTGGTTGGAAGAGTTGAGAGCATCCAGACAGAGGCAGCTAGCTTCTTGAAAGGGTTCCTGATGAGACTGAAGGAGGCAGGAGACCGTGAGCTGCAAGTGGGGTGGAACCACCAACACCAGCGGTGGATTGGCATCCCGGTGGAGACACAGGTATCAGTTAGGGCAGCTCACCTGGTGCTGCTGCTGTCTAGGAGAGTGTCCAGTTCTGGACAGAGATCCCATGATCAGTGTCACCAGTCTCTTGGTGCTGGGGATAGATAGCCCTGCTACTCTTCAACTCGACCATGTCCAGAATGTGTGGGAATAGGGGTATCATGGGAGTGGCAGGAACAGGACCACACAGTCTCACAGGTCAGAACAGATCACCAAACTTTTGAAAGTTCCCTGATCTGACACACCAGTTGCTATATGTTGATAAGGTGAGAAAAGGTTTTCAACACCTGGGGCCTTTTGTATGCCCTCCACCCTTGCAGCTGGAGCTTCTGAGTCAGCTCCTGACCCTGCTGAGTGGCACTGTCATCCCAAGCCAGGAAAAGGGAACACAGCTGCTGCTTCCCTGGGCACTTGGGGATACTCAGGGCTGCTGGAGCTGTCCAGGTCATCGCTGTCCAGGGTGCTATGCTGGGTGCTGAACTCCAGTGCCTCCTTATGCAGACCATAGTGAAGTAGCAGGGGGACAAGGCCAACTGATCAGAGGCAGAGTAGCCAGCCACATTCACCACCAGGGCCTGCCAATATTCACCACAAGGATCTGCTGATAATCCTTGCCCTCAGCAAACAGATTCCGCCCTTATGCTCCTATCACTTTAGAGGTAGTGTTGATTGCATCAACTGCATCCCATTCTGGATGTCTGCTTTTCCTCTGAAGAGCCTCATAAATGCTTAGACTATTGGTATGACTATGTTGTTGCCTGTAGTAATAAGAATAAAAGTACATTCTATTCAATCAGGGGTGGCTGCATACTGCTCCTGGCATGGCTGCCCTGGCAGTTCAGTTCATGTGACACCAGAGTCCTTTACTTATCCAAGAAAATGGCTTGAAAATGGCTTGTGGGAAGGGTTTGGAAAGGTTCATAGATGCCACCTGAAAAAGTGGTGTATGAATGCCTTAGGCTGTTCTGCATGAGAGATTCTAGTCAGAGCTCAGCAGGCCAGAAGGGTGATAGAAAGCAGTTCAGTAAAGACTCAAGAGGTTTCTGCTGGGAAGAAGGACTTCATTGGTTGTTGGAGCCCAGATGATGTGTGTTATGGCTTAACAGAAAGTTCATCTGCATTTTGTGTGTGTAGAGATTTTGCCTGAGACTAAGATCAAGGGCAGCAGACTGATTAATCTGGCAGAAGAAATTTCAAGGCAGCCTAATGTTGAGGCTGTGGCATGGCTATTGTTGGAAGCTTTTAGACAAGTTTATGTTGCAAATCAAAAGCAAAGATCCCAGTAGGATGATTTAAAACATTGTGAGTTTGGTCAGAAAGCGGTGAGCTGTGAAGATAGAACTCAGACCTTGACAGTTGAGAAGGAACAGAAAAATAAAACTGATGGCCTGCATGCATCACAGAAAGAGGCAGCAGGTCTCCACCCTTTGCAGACTCAAAACTGCAAAAGTGAAAGATTTTACTTGGAGGAGAAAGCCACAGAGTGCCATGTTCCAGAGTGGCAGCAGTGACCACATGAGGTTCCAAAATGCCAGCAGCCATACCAGGTTCCAGAATGGTGGTGCTATAGAGAATCCATTCCTCACAATCAAATTCAGAGTTCACAGTGATCCAGATACTCCACCCTTACAGCCAAGAGAGTGGAAAGCCTGCCTACTGCTCCAGCTGACAGTGGGCCTTTGTGGTATTCACATGGTGATGGTTTTAGGCTCATGGAGAATGTATGAGTTCTGAGGTTAAGGCAACATCTACCCTGATTTCAGAAGGACTGGGAGACTAGGCAGTGTACCCCCAAGAGGGCAATGTGTGAAGCTGTGAGCATGAAGCCAAAGGTGCAATAGAGACCCCAGAAGTTTGAAAACCAAGGAGAGTGGATTTTCCAAGGAAATATGCAAGGAGAGAGCAAAGTCAGCCCAAGAGAGAAGTTGCAGGAGCTAAAACTCCTGGAAGGGCCATGGGAGTGGAGTCACTCAAGCCCTTTGGAGCTCACAACCAGATTGCTTCAGATGCTGAACATGGAACTCCAGGACTTAATGTTAGCCCTGTTGGATTTTGGACTGCTTTAGGTCCTATTCCTTTTTGTCCCCCTGTTTGTACCTTTTGGAATGGTAATGCTTACCTTGTGCCATTGAATGTTGGAAGTGGTTAACTTTGTTTTCATTTGTACAGGGGGTTACAGCTAAGAGTTCTCCTTAGATCTTAGAGGAGACTTGGGACTTGGAATTCTCAGCAGTGCTGAAACTGTTAGGACTTTGGCAACTCTTGGAGATGGACTAAATATCTTTTACATATGATGTGCATGAGTCTTTGGGGAACCAGGGGTGGAATGTTATGGTTTGTGTCTGGGCGGCCTCCAAATCTCACTCAGTCATGGAAGCAGCTGAATCCAGCAATCGTGATTGGTTCGATGTCTAGTGCTGGGATTGGTGGTGTAAGTGCTGCACCTGCCCAGGAGCAGAGACTTTGCATACAATATAGGAGAGGGAATGAGGCCTGCTTTCCCCTTTTTGCCCTTTTGCTCTTGTCACTTGTGGCTGCCATGAATGGCTGCCCCTCAGCCATGCCACCCTGCCTTGGAGTCAGCTGAGTATGGACTGAAACCTCCAAAAACTGTAAGATAAATAAACTTTTCCTTTCTTCACTTTGGCATCAGCTACTTTGTCTCAACAATGAGAGAAAAGTAACCAAGACAGTGCTGTAGGAAATAAAAGGTTATTCTTAGATTATCTTGGATTACTATAATTTAGCTGTCATCTAGCAGATTTGCCATGAGGAATAGGGAATTTTTGATGTGCAAGCTGAAGTAAAATCATAGCTACTATAAAATCCTAACCCTGCATTCATTTGTCATAATATTCTAATGTATTTACATTATTATCTTCTTTGCATACACCATTAATCAACTTTCTGCCATTGTGACAAAGTACCTGAGAAAAACAATTTAAAGTGAAAATTTTACTTCAGTTCATGGATTCTGAGGCTTCAGTGCATGGTCATTTGGCCCCATTATTTTTGGGCCTGTGGTGAGGCAGATCATTATGGTAGAGAAGATATGGCAGAGCCAAACTACTCACTACATTGCAGTCAGGAAGGATGGTTTAGGAGACAAAATCTCTTCCAAGGTTAGTCCACAGTAACCACTTCCTGGACTGATGCACCAGTTTCTAACATTTCCACTCTCTCAACAGTTTTGCCAGCTAGTACCAAGCATTTAACACATGAGAATCTGGGTTCCAAGCTGTAATACACACACACACCCACACCCACACACATGCACGCATATGCACCTTCAACTAAAATCTTTGTGTGTGTGTGTGCATGCACATGTGTGCTTATCCTAGAGAGTATATAAGTAAAATACTTTTTTCATTTACCATGTATTCAAAGAATTAAAATAGGGAAGCAATTTTCGCCTAGTAATTTTTTACTCATCTGGCTGCCAAACCTAAACTCTTACAGAGCACAGTCTATATCTTATTTGTTTTAACTGTTTAAATGTCAAAGTCTTTAAAAGTGTTATGAAAATATTGTAAGTATCTTATTTGCGGTGTTTAATGTTGACATATCAAATTCAAAGGCCCATACTCATATTTTCTCTATACTAGAAAAGGCTTTATACTATATTTATAATATTAGTATATCTTCTACAACACACCTGCTTATTACTCATTTGCCAAGTCCTTTAATTATGTATGATAAACACAAGACAATGCCATTTGTATTTGTTCTGTAGACTGCCATCTTCCCCTGTGGCACCAAGCACAGTTAACTTCTCATATTCATCAAGGTGGAAAAGAATTTATAATTTATCATCATACTAGGGTAGAATATTTTCAATAGGTAAGTATGAATGCTTTTAAAAATTCACTCCTTACATTTGTAAATTTTTAAATAATTTCTAATTTTATCATAAAATTTTGACCCCTAGAATTTTCAAACTAATGTTTAGAAAGAGTCATAATGTGTACAAAATTCTTCAATATTATATTGTAAATATCTGAAAGAGAATGTCCACTTTCAATGTACAATAACAGCAAAAACATATTCTGAGTCACTTAACTAATACCTAAAATTTTACAATAATCTAGTGTGACTAAAATTGTTAATTTCAAAATACTTCCTGCTTTACTTACCAATTTTACTTCCCAATTCCTTTTACAAGGAACGTGTAGTTTCTTTGAATTGTTGTCTTAAAATGTCTAAACATTGCCATGGCATCTCTGGAAGTCAGTTTTGCCCAGAGTAATAATCCACATTATTGAACCATCTTCAAATGTCCTAAGTGCCATTCCTGTCCCAATACTTGATACTTCTCTAAGTATTCCTTTTTCCCTATATTATGGCAAAGGAATCTGAAACATAGTTTACATTCAAATTTATTCTCAAATCACCCATAAAGACTTAAACATAAACATTTAGAGTAGAGGGAAGCAGAATTTCACCTCTGGCTAGGCATGAAAATTAGATTGCCCTTTGACAGACTGACAGGTGTCAAGGGTGCATATTTAAGTTTCATGTGACATTCCCACCCTCAAGAGGGAATGGAGATCTCAAGAAGAAAAACTTAATGCTTTTATATTTAGACTGAATGATAAAAAAAATTGTAAAAAAACACCTAAATTATGAAGAGAGATTAAAGAAAAATAAAAAATTATTTTAACAGTCTGTATAGGCTTCTACCTATCTCTGGTGTACCAAGTTTTCCTATCTACTTCAGCCCCTGAGAGTGTATTTGTTTACATTTTACTATAGATTTTGTCTCCTAACTGAATTTTGGGTTCTTTCTCTCATAAAATACTCTAGTTGAAAAGAGACATTTCTATGTTCCTTTGATAAATAGAAAATGATATTTATATTCATATATAGAATTTAAGTGTCACGAGTATTTTAGTGACTTTTAGGGTGCAAAGAAACACTACTATACATAGTTCTTAAACAAGAAATGCTTCATATTTCATTTGTGGAAAATGTATTGAATATATTTTAATTATTACACCATGATACACATATACATTTATAACTGAAATTCCAATCAATAACTGTTCACTCAATATTAAAAAAAGAAATAAAATAGATCCCTTGAATTTTTTTTACAGTTGCTAAGTTCACAATTTTGTCTGGGGGATTCTTTCAGAATAAATAACAATAATATGCCATAACTTTGTTGACTTGAATAATGTTTTAAAAGGTGCTTGTTATGGCTTGTATCTTGGTGTCCCCCTAAAACCTCAAGCACTCATAGTTGGGGTTTTTGGGAGGTGGCTGAACATTGCATGTGTGTTACTGGGAATAAGGGCATGTAATAACCAAATTAGTCCACTGATTGGTTTAGCATATTTCTGGGAGTAGATAATGGAAGTCCCACCCTGGGTGTGAGTGACACTAACCACTGGGCTTGGAGCCTGCATGGAATAAAAGAGAAAGAAATGTTTTCTGTTTTTTGGCCTGCTCTGCCATGGACTGTTTCTCCCCTGTGATGCCCCTCAATCATGTTCAAGTTAGCCTTGGAGTCAGCTAACGGAACTGAAAGCTCTACAAACTGTGAACTAAATTAAACCTTGTGTCCTTTAACTTTGCATATTTTGTCTCTGCAACGAGAAAGCAACCAAGACAATGCTTCTTATATTGACATAAAAAGTATTAGCTGCAAAAGCAATACTGAAGATCACCAAGGCTAATTATTTCATTTTCCAGATAAGAAAAATAAGCACCTGAAATATGAAGTGTCCCGTGCCTCACGGTAAATAAGTCCTAAACACAGCTTGGACATTGCTCCTTGGAGTACCACATGACTTTTCATTGCATCAGAGAAACCAACATGCTAAATATACTTGTGGCTTTTCTTATTACTGTGAAAATGGTTGTCTGATGTCACAACAGAACACTAATCCCCCTACTCTACCTTCCCATTTTATAGAAGGACAAATTGAGATTTATGGAAAAGAAACTAACAATCCAAAGATGATAAAATAGAAACAAAAGTGTATGAAGATTTCTTTCAATTTCTAGAATACTTTTTATGAACAAAATCACTTTAATTATAGATAACTGAAATCAAAAGAATGGAAGAAATTTTACAGACACTTACTTTTATACACCTGCTAATAGGTGCTAACATCTGTTTGAAATCTCTGAATGGAGTTTTCTGTAGCCACAATCTCATTAACATAAAATCGAAGATTAAAAAAAATGGTGGAATATCAAGGCTGATTTAGTTTTCAAATGCAAAGCAGCAGCTGGATTAAAGCACAAGGATATTGGAGAAACCTGTAGAGAAAAAACCGGCATCCTTAGAGATTGGGTGTACTCTCAGACAATGAACAGACTGATTGGACATGCAGAAGTGAGAAAAGCCATCACGTTCATATGCTAAGAAGTTTCATCTCAGAAAACTGATGTGTGGAAAGCTGTAGCAGATCATTTTTTTTTTTACTCAGCAAGGTAAAAATAAAGGAGACTGATATTGGAGAATATAGGTAGAAGTAGAAATTTTTGCTAAGATTATTTACTCAACACTTTCAGTGAAAGTTTTTTTCTAAGAAAAGTTCTTCTATAACACATTGTGTATGGATATATGTATATGTTTTCTACACCAATTTATGCATATATATATTATGAATAGAAGGAGAGTACACGTATTGCTTCAAAAAGGGAAGCAAAAGAACAGAGGAAGGTAGGGTAAATGAACTAAAACTCAGATAAAGACAGCCATTAACAAACTCCTAACTTGATAGTCTCACTAATGTTATTTTTTGTTTAATATTCATTTTACTTTACATAAAAGTGAAAAATTCAGAAGGTTTAACTTAAAAAAATTCAGAAGGCCTAAATTTGTGTACAGAGGAAGGAGTATAGAGGATTCCATATGAAGCAATTCTGTAAGCATAAAACAGCAAAGTGATTAAGACAAGTAATGGTTGGAAAAAATTGAGATTGGTATATTCTCAGCTTTAATAAAAGTTCAATATGAAATGAAACTATTAAAGGAAAAGTTCACTGTTTATCAAAAGAGTTCAGTACATTCTCCATTATGCAGCGGAATATTCCTTATCTAATTATCACAGTTGAATTTATAACTAAGAGGATTCATTTTCTCTAAGTAGCAATACTATCAAACTGTAGAATGTCTTATGGAACAAACTAAAAACAGTTACTAGAAAGAAAGAGAAGGAAAAGCAGGAAAGAAAGAAAAAGAAAGAAAAGAAAGAGAGAAAGAAAGAAAGAAAGAAAGAAAGAAAGAAAGAAAGAAAGAAAGAAAGAAAAAAAGAAAGAAAGAAAATGAGAAGGAAGCAAGAAGGGAGGGAATGAAGGAAGGGAAAAAGAAAGACAAAGAAAGAGAGACAGAGATACAGAGAGAAAAACAGAAAGAAAGGAAAACAGAGGGAGAGAAAGAAATTAAAGCTACTATTCCAAATATGTTCCATCAATGTATTAATACCCTTGCCATAAAAGAGTATAGACTCTTTAGAGAAAGCTTACTAAAATGTCAGAAAATACAGAATTTCTAAAATCACCTCCTCAATCAGCTGGAGATTAACACTATGTAGTATGTAACTCTGCGATTATTTCTATTTTCTATTCATTTGAATCATGACTTTATGTCAACATACAGGATAATCCACTTTCCTCAATATTTAAAGTATGGTTTCATCAAATCCTAATCCAACTTGCATAGACACATTCCCATTACTTAATTTGATTTTATTATTTTCCATTTATGATTATGTCAACTTCATGTGATAATATTACATTTATTGTGCACTAAGGAATTGGTTCAATATTGAAATATATAAAATTTCTTTCTCCTATTTCTATGTTCCTTAGACTAGCGTCATAAATGATTCTATCATACACACTTCAGAACTTCTCAAATTTTAAATTTCTAAATATTGTATTTTCTCTTGGATTAACCAATTCTTTTCTTTATTGTCATCTCACAAAACATGTAGATTCTTATAGCCATTCCCTCTATTCATGAAACTGTTTCAACTGTAACTGTATATTCCTAGTTATCCAGTGATGTATGTGCATAAATGTCTACTTTATTTCCATATTTGAAATTCCCAAGTTCCTTTATGTTTTAAGAATAAAATGAATATTCAGAGAAAATACATGAGTACTGTATACAGGTGTCCATTTGGGCTACTATGATGAAATATCATAACTGAGTGGCTGAAAAACAACAGAAATTTGTTGTTCATAATTCTGACTTTAGGAGGTCCAAGATTAACGATGAAGAAAATTCAGGATCTAATGAAGGTTTGGTGGCAGAAGAGACAAGTTTTGCTGGGTCACTTTCCTTAGGGTACCGATTCACCTACATAAACACGAATATCTCACCGAAATACCATTATTTTAGGCTTAGTACTCCAATATACAGGTTTTGGGAACACAAACATTTGGACTGTAAGAACAGGTAGTGTAGAGTTTTCAGTAAGCATATAGGCTACTGAGTTACATACCCAGTTTTTTTTGTTTTGTTTTGTTTTGCTTTTTTTATTTAAGATAGATTGTCCCTAAATTTTCCAGGCTAGAATTCCAAATCGCAATCTCTGTCTTAGCCTTGTGGAGCTCTGAGATTTCAGATATGTGTCACCATGCTCAGCTGTAAAAAGCATTTCTTTAAAACACATGGAACCACACTGTGGAAGAATTACTGTAGGAGCCTCTAACTAAAGAAAAACATTTTTGCTTCTTTTATGAAAGGCAAAACCCATACAATAACATTGTACTTTATACTTATATCAAAATTTGTATATGGTCATGTTCCAGGATATTTCCAATTCCAACATAATCTCAAACTCTTCTCATATTCTACTTCACTTTTCTGTTGCAATGAACGCAAGAGAAACTTAGAACAATCATATCTGACATTTACATATCATGTTTGGTGTACAAACTTGAGTCAGCTTATTTCTCCTTTTCAGTTGTATTCAATCTTTCCTTTATTTATCAACAAACATTGTTGAAAGCACACACTACACTGATGTTGGTGCACATGATGAGGCAGCGGGGCAGTGCTAAACTGAGCAGGACTGGACTTCAGAGCAAACCTTCCAGGGCTGGTTCTGTCCACAGCACATAGGAGCTCTCTCCTTCCGGTCAGGGAATTCATTTGTTCCATATTTCTTCTACTGCATTTGTAAATAAGAATTAAAAATATTACCTTCTTCACAAAGTTTTGGCTGGCCTTAACAAGCATGCTGTGATCACACAATGAGCATTAAAAAAAAAAAAAGCAAAATAAAAGACTAGCTATTGGTCTAGGCCAGAGCTATCAAATTGAAATAGGTGATAGGCCACAATTTTGAAATAACTATACAATTAAAAAATTATCAGATATATAGGAAGAAAAAGAACCCATAAGAACAATTCTGTATTTTATTTAAATATTCACTATACTATCATTTTAACATTGGTCAATACAAAAACTATTAAGATATTTTGCATGTGTTTTACTAACCATTCGAAATTTCTTATGCATTTCCTATGAACAGGAGATCCTGGTAGGGCACAGTCACATTCTAAGTGGCAAATAACTTGTCAGTAATGGCAATACTCATTTAGGAACTGATGATAAACCACAAAATAAAAGAGATATATGCCCTGTTTTTAAAGAGGTTGGTACAGAGTTTAAACAGAAATATGAATAAACTAAAATAGGATAACACGGTAGAGAGTGAGAAAGGTGTAAAGATAGATATGTTTTTAACTTAGGCAGGAAGTCTGAAAAGATGGTGATCACCATGGGAATTGAATGGTGAAAATGTGCCGGGATGAAGAAGAAAGAAGAGGAAGTGGAGGAAAAGAAGGAAGGGGAAGGAAAGGAAAGAGAAGAAGAAGAGGAAGAGGAAGGGGAAGAGGAAGAGGAGGAGGAAGAGGTGGAAGAAGAGGAAGATGGAGAGGGAAGGGGAGGGGAAAGGAAGGAGAGGATGGGACAAAGAAACGAAGAAGATGGACAAGATGAAGACTAAGATGAAGATGAAGATGAGGATGAAGATGAAGATGAAGATGAAGACAATGGCTCAGATGGAAACAAGTAAAAAGTCCTGCTAAGATACATTGGATGTGAAGGACCGTGTATGAAGACAGGGAAGGTAGATTACTCTGTTTGCCAGGGAGAGGAGCAGGAAGAGGATATGCTCTGCTCTGTGATTTAGAAAGTTAAACTCAATGACTGTTGATTGAAAAACAAACTAGAGTGTGGGACTGGGAAGGCAGTGATTCCAGGACAGAGGCAGGAAACCAGGGACAGATCTGTTGCAGGAATCCAGAGGGTGATGACAGAGACATGAACCTTGCTGTAAATCCTGGAGTTGGTGAGAGCTTGTTGGTTACAGTATGCAACTGATCAGCGGAAGGTACCGTGTGTAGGTGGGTTAGTTACTGGCTGTGAGCAGGATGACTGTGAATGTCAGGATGTGTGTCGATTACAGTTCCTGTGACAGTGAAACTTGTCCGGGGAAATTCACAGAGATGTATCATAGCCCACAGACAGGATACTCAGCAAATGATGAGAGAATAGTTTGGATTTCTGATTTTAAAAATACAGGCTTGGAATGAATGTTAAGGAAAGCTCTCATCTTTGGTTCATATAGTGACAAGTAGAAGGCAAATGTAAACAGTCGACAGTAATTGAAAAAATCTGTATTATACCTTATTCTAACTACTTAATATGGCTCAGTTAATAGCCCATCTCCACTTAGTGTTGGGAAATTGACTTTTTTCTTTTTCAAATATTCAAAGGTATCCTTAAATTGAAAGAAAGAAATAATTTTTATGTGCTATCTTCACCCTACATAAGTTGTGTAATTAATTTATGACAATTTAAACAATCAATAACAAGAATAATAAGTAATTAGTAATATTGGTTATCTTTGTAGTTGTAAGTCCCTATTATGGGGTGTGAATTTTTAAATTGCATGGCAAATAAGTTTATTGTTCTAAAGTCTGGAAATCAATTAATTATATACTATGTTAGGGAAGATAATATGTCATTCCAAATATTTTCCAAATATTACATGTTTATTAAGGCTGTACATCTCAGCGAAGTAGTTTGTTAGTTCAGTGTTACTCAAAATCCACTACTCAGATTCAATATCTTCAAAATAAGCCTATATTAATGATGATTTATAAAGCTATTGTTAAGGTAATTTTTAGTCAAACCTACTATACCTATTCCAAGGAGGAATTCAGACCTAAAAAATAATGAAGAGTTGCAGAATCAATAGCAGCCACAAGAGGGCAGTCTTCCCACAGGGAAATCGTAATGTGTGGAGTTTTTTTTTTTGTATAAGCACTGTACAATTAAAATTCAAATTTTAGAGACAACATCAATGCAGTAAGAATTTGTAACCTATAGTTTTTATGATCACAAGTACTCAAAGTTTTTTCATGTTAGACTAATATGAAAACTAGAAAATAAATGTGGCTCAACCAGGATATCATTAGTAGGTGTAGCATACTATCTGAGTCGTTAGCATTTATTTTAAATAAGTAACATTTTGCAGATACAAACATTTTTTGCAAAGATGGTATATTTGGGGAAAAGGCAAAGATTCTCAAACATAATGGATTTGTTATTTTGTATTTTTTTGTCTTCAGAATAAATTTCTAAATTTCCTTTGATTTTTCCACTGACTATATGATTGGTTTTGTCTCTCATTTTACTCAAGTTCATAGTTGAAAATACCTACTAAGATCTCCATTAAAAGAAAATATATATTTCTACGTCATCTTTAACTATTGGTCAGTCCATCATATGAAATCTCTTGCAATATAATATAGGAGATATGAACCCTCAAACTAGATCTAATACTATTTGATCAAGTAGTATAATTTATGAAAACCAGCTTACTGTCTTATCACCAACTCCCTAGGCCTCTTCAGCTGTAAAATGAGTAGTTTGAATACCTCTCCTTGGAAATGTGTCCTTAACTTTTATCTTCCATTCTTTCCTATAACATTGGTACATTTTTTTTTTGGCACTGGAAAGAAAATTATAAAGAGCAAGAGTTAATTCATTTTGCATTTGATTGTGCTCTATTTCCACCTTACTTTTATAATGATAATGTTCCTCTGTGGACAGGTTTAAATCCTACCTTATTTCAAATCAATATTCTAAAATCCTTGGTTTATCGTATCTGCTGCTCACTTAAATTCTCTCTTAAATCTTAAAAATAGACAGGAATCAGGACTTTAAATCAAAGGTAAAAATGAGAATTTAGAAAGCGCCTTCCTGCTAATCCAGAAGCTATCCCATGATTTGTATGCAGTAAGAAGGGTAAATCACATTATGTTATAATCTGTAAGGTCGGCTTCCAGACTCAGTCTGTCTCAGGTTAGCACACTAAGTAGTGCAATATTCCTTACAAAAAGTAGCAGACAGGGACTAATGAGCAGTGGGATCCAATATCCATATCTGCTGAAGGCCAACGCAACATTTTCTGTGGCTTTTCTCTCATGTGCAGGTGTGACAGCAACACAAGACAATGTAAAAATGACCTTTTCAGTTCTAAAGGACATAATTCTTCAGTCAAGGATGTGCAAATAGCTGTGCTCCCCTACTGGCGCTTCAAAGCAGTATCTCAAACTCATTTCTAATTAGCTGTAAAAACGCTATGTACCTGGCAATTATGTTGTTATACACAGGTGTTTTGCTGCTGGAAGAGCCATTCCACTACTCAGCTCAACAATGTGCATATGTTCATCTCGTTTGACTTGGTTTATGATTATATGCAGTAGTATAGCCAGATAAATTGTTTTCAAAATGTTAACTACCTCATGACAACAAAAGAGGGTTTGCTATCTTTTTAGTACTAAGGCTTTACTTCATTCATTTGAAATTTCTGTCCTCTAAATTTCCCCAGACATGAAACTAGGCAAACTTACAATCCATCATTCCATGTGGTGATGCAGAATGGTGAATTCGAGCAAAATGGCTTGGGTTGACCCCATTTACAAGACACAATGCAATGTCTCTGCACTCCCATTTATTGTGTTCAAATCTATGGAGGCAAAGAAAAGAAAATTAACAGAAGGAACAAAGAGATGTAGCACATTGAACAGGTGGCTAAAACAATTCTAAGATACTCTACAGAATCACATAACAAGAAATACATGTTAATGATCCTGAGGTTTACACAGCTCTGCCTCACTTATGGTAACAGTGCTAGTTAAGGAAACTATAACAATAGAATTCAGCTGTTTTCTTGATCAACAGACAAATGATTGAATAAGACCCGAAGAAGTGGGGACTCATATTTACTTGTTCCTAATTATGCGCTGGAAGATTTATTAACACCTCAGCAGAATCCTGAAATGTTGGTGCCACTGTCTCCATGGTTCAAAAGAGGAAACCAAGACTAAGAAAAATTGAATCATTTGTCAAAGTTTGCATATCTCATTAGTGCCAGAGCATGAACTTCAACCCGAGGAAATGTTACACAAGGATTGATTTAGTAAAACGGTTGTGCAGAAATGCCAAGGAAGCCTCAGTGGCATATGCTTATCTTTTCCAGATCAAGCTTCTTTATCTAGAAGTCTTCAGTGTGTTTTTCTATTACTGCAGAAAATCCCCAATGCTTCCTGAGGGAAGACCATTCCAGAATCACTTTCTTTTCATTTCACTGAGGTCTCCTCCTCAGTTATATATTTTTTCTTCTTTTCTTGGGAGCAAGAGTGAATATATAGAAAGTGAGATGTTATGATACCTCCTTTCACTCATCTACAATATAATACTGAATTAAAATAAGGACTAGAAATGACAAACTATGAAAGTAAATTTCAGTTGTATAATATATGGAATTTATACTCAGTATGCTCATAGGTCTTTGACTTAATTCTCATAGATGTGTGATATTTCAAATCAACACTGATTAAAATTCTCTCACTCAATGAAATGTTTTTAATCAAAACTAGAGTTTAGTAACAAACTTTACAGGAAAATAGAAAATATGATAGCAAAATATGAGAGTTATGTGATAGTATCCTCTTTCCAAAGTGATTCAGAGTAATTAGAACCCAAAGATGAAGCTATTCATAAAATCTAAGCAGTGACTAAATAATCATGTGCAAGAAAATAAGAATGGGTATCAGGAAACTCAGATGTCTTAGAACATCAGCTTGTATTCTCAAAGACAGTTTAAATTTCTTGGATTATTGCAAAAATGACATTTATATTTGAGTTATTGCAAAAAATGGCATTGGGTTATTGAAACAAAATGGCATTTACATTTTATCAAATGGAATGAATAAAATTTCCTACTTTAGTACATTTAATGGAAGACAGGTGTACTTCTCATAGAGTAGACAGAAAATATTGTGTTCAATGCCAAAGGCAATAACTAAGGAGTTAAACGTTAAAGCATTTTCAATGCTTCTCCAAAGATTTTTCCTCCACGGTTTGGAAGTTATAAAACTCCTTTGTACTTTCCAGTAAATAGGTTGTTACTTATTAAAACAGGTTTGTGTTTTAAAACCCTTTGGCCTGACTATTCAAAGTATTCAAATCTTCATGGAGATGGGAAGAAGCTTTAGAAAAAGGGGAGATTGGATGGAATGAAGGGGAAGAGGAAGTAAAATGGATCAAGATCTGTATGTACCAATTTTCCACAATGAGTACATGCATTATGGACTGCAAACATACACTAATTAAAAGTTAAAAAAGAAAATGATGAGAAAATATACACACATATATATTCAATAAATCACAAAGTGTTACCCATGTTTAGAGGTGTACACATACATTACCATACACGCACACACAAACATGTTGGGGTTGGCATTGGACATCATATAGGCCGGATGTGGAACCAAGTTTCCACTTTTGAGACATTGTGAATTGTGACCTGGGCCTTTAGAAATTTCCTCAGATGATCATATTGTCCGCCCACACTGAGCAACTCTTCCTAACCTTTGCATTCCTCGGCATTTATGTGCATCAGATCAACAGACAGCTGCTGAGATGATGGCAGATTCTTCCAGAAGCCTGGGAAGCAGTTTGGAGACACTACGCTCCTGATGGACACAATTGTTCTTGGACTGGAGAATGTCTGGTTGGACGAGGCCTCTCTCCTGCAGAAACAAGAGCCAGAATAATCTAAGAATTCGCTCCACCAACACCTGGCTCAGGATCGCTCTTTCTTCTAATTTCTTATCTCAGACTTGATTGGTTTTTATCACAACTATAATAATCCTGAAGATCATGTTTAAATTTAATAGGAGGCATTTAAAGTGTTATGATTTAAGTAGCAGGTGGCTGAGGCTATCAATTTTGCTTCAGAAAAATTCATTAAGAGGTCGAGTCAACCTTGTAAGTCAGAGTCAGGTGTGGTAGCACATAGTTGTGATCCCAGCATTTGAAAGACTGAGGCAAGAAGATTCCATGCTTGAGGCTAATCTAGGGTAGATATGTAGTTCAAGTTCAGCCTCTGAGACCATCTTTCAAAAAACAATCAACATATGAACCTCTAGCTTCTCTCCAAACAGTAGAAAAACACTTAGGATTTTCAAGGGATCCTCACAATGGATCAAGTTCTGACATTTATAGGACAACATTACTACATATTTTTCTGGGGATATCGTCTGAAATGAAAACAATTTCCATAAGTAAAGTTTTTAATATACTAAACCATAATTGTGCACAAAAGACTTAAAATATATAGTTAATCAATGGGTAGCATCAGTCCGCTGTGTGAGTGTGTTTGTCCCAGTGTATGAGTGCACTGAGAAGTGTGATTTCATTTGCTTTATCTGTATAATGCATATAAGATTGTGTGATATACACAGTTGATCCGGATTTACTAAAGCTATTCATGCTTAATTTATTCATAATGTACAAATGAGGATATTGAGTTTAATAATTCATATTGATTTATGTCACTTAGCAAACAAGGTCCAAAGTCAGAATATTTCTTCAGAATTCCAATGGCTACAGTCTCTTTACAGACTTACACTTCCCATTTTATACATGGTAAAGAAGAGTGATTCAAAATATATTTCATTAGGGGGCTTCTTCATTGATGGGTAATGGAAATGCACAGAAGTAGTGTATGTCAATCACATAGGCCAGTATCAAGAAATTAAATCAGATGAGCAGAATCACTTTAGTCTTGAAATGATTTGTACGGAGATTCACAAACAATGAAAAAGTTTAAATTCTTGAAAGATATTAATATATTGTATTGATTTGGGTTCACTATGTAGTTATGGAATGGGACTTACCCCCGAAGACCTAGGGAACCAGAAGCAGGATAATTCACAGCGGCTGAAGGTGAGCTGAGCATTCAGGAGCCATTTGGTCCATGAAGCTGGAAATCTCAGAACAAGGGTGATCAAGGTTACAGTGCCAGTTCGAGATTAGGATTTAAAGTGTCCTGGGGGATCCCTGTTGTGAGTCCACTTGGAAAGTTTGAAAAAACTGAAGTCTGATGTCCACAGGTAGTGGCAATAGCATCTCTGACCATGCCCACAGACACATCTGGAAGTGTGCATTTGTCATATGCCATCACCTCTCAAACTCTTCAAGTTGACAATCAAGATGAACTGTCACGGTGACATCTCAATTGTGTTTGTATGAATTTGGTTCATTATGATAGTGGGCAAAATTAAATACACGAAGGATTCTATTCCTCCTGAAAAGGTTTATGCTACATTAAAGATGTCTCATATTTGCAAATGCTCTATGGAGCCTTATGGTGTCATAGAAAAGGACTACATGTATTTCTGTTGCGTGTTGTTTTACAATTCAATGTTATATTTGTTAATGGAAGAAAAGTAATGAGATGCAAGTAGAGACAGAAACTCATAGTGGAAGGCCATAAAATAATGAAGTTACTACTCCAAATAAGCATTTTGTAGTAATAATAGATCATATCTTTGGATAAACTATTATTCTAAAACTGACAGTGAATAAGTATTATATTAAAAGTCTGAAAACTGTGATTATAAATAAATAACAGAAGACTGTAAATAAATCTTTGTAATAGCAAAAGGTTGCATAGTCATTGTAAAGTTGTGTTCCAAATTACTTAGAAACAGATGCCCTTGCTGAAAATATGCACAAGTAAGTAGGTCACATTGGGAGAAAAGTATTCAAGAAAGACTTTTAGGAAGTGTAATTATTGTACTATAGTCATAACTTTTATACTGTAATTTAGTCATCTGAGTATTATACAATTTAACATGAAAATGTAGAATACTCTTATGTAAAGAAAGATTTGGTTGTACACTAACTGAATTTCTTAGGATACATTCCCTGCTTCACAGCTGCTTGATTTGCTCATTTGTGTTGCATATTCTTAGCAGCGTTAGCTGGACCTCATTGTTGGAAACAACAGAAGCAGTCAGCCTGTAAGCAGAGCAGCGATTTGATAGTGTGATGGCTGATTTCATTTGTGTAGAAATCGCAGATTTCTTGCCAAAATCCAGAGACTGGGCCCTACACACCACGTAAAAGCTTATTGTAGGAAAATTATTTTCAAAATTTGTCTTTTTAAATAAACACAAAAGTCTAACAGAAAACATGTTTGTCAGAATAGAGCAAGATTTTGATAAAATTCTATTCAATTTGATTTAACAATTCTATTTTTTTAGCTGCTGGTTTATGTATCCTGTGTTAACATGAACGATGCATCCAGCTGTATCAAATCTGATGTTTAAATTTATATGCATACTGTTTGTTATGCAAAATTTTATAATTAAATCTTTTAATGTATTGAATTATTGAGATCCTTGTTCACTTTCTCCTAACATACTCTATTATTTCTCAGGAGATAAGGCAAGTAAAAAACAGGATACTAATAATATTTTACATGAAGAAAGTTAATCAGTCATAGGAAGATGAGGTCTAAGTACAAGTTAGGCCACGCTATCAACCCTAGAGGACTATCATAAGATTATTATGGAAACCTCTTTCCTTGTTCTTTATCAAAAAAAGATTATCAATCAGGAGAATTTTTTTCTGATCTATTAATGTTCAGTGCTCAGAATAATGCTATTAATATTCATCACAGAAGAACTTTCATTGTTTTCATGGTCAGAGATCATTCAGAAATTATTTTGTTGTGACTGCTAATGAGAAATCAGTAGTAGTGCCAGTATTTGCCAGTAGGATAAAAAAAAGTTTCTGGTTTGCAAACATAAGGGTTTGTTAGAATACAGTTTTTGTTTGTTTCATTTTTGTTTATTCAGTTTTTTTAAAGATACTTTAAATGCTGCAGGCCTTAGTCCACCAACATTTGAGAAAGTAATGATAAATGCCTATTTAAAATACAGAAATGAGTTCAAAGTTGAAAATCTTTAGATAAAACTCTATGCCTGTGAAGGCCAAACTAGGTCACAGAAAAGAATAAGGGGAAATTTTTCACAGAGGTGACCAAAGGCATAATGCTCACAAGTAGAGATTTTTTGAGTTAGCCTCAAATGAAAGTAGTATGTAGTGATGCTAGACAGAAGTCATTCATTGTTTGAGATGAAACTCTTCTGTTGTTTGGCTCTATGCCCCCAGGATGTGTGATGGTCTCATTTTCCCATTTTCACACCATTAAGTAGTATATGGTTCCTGACTACTACTGTGATTCACTTTAGAGCCTGTCAGCTCTTTTGATTTTAAAAATTCCTATTCTGCTATATGTCATATTTTACTTTCAGTTTAAGGTGAGGTAATTTTGTCTTAATTTCAAGTATCTATTTCATCTTAATATAACTACTGCAATTTTACTGATTTTAAAAACCACGCAATTTCCATATTCATCTGATTTTTTTAACTGATGATATATTTTAATTAGTCTAAATGTTCTTTTAAAGTGATTTCTGAGTAAAATATGATTCTGTCTGTAGTTTATCATTTTAGAAAGTTTAATGAGATTGCCAAGAATAAAGTGGTCATGGATGGTGTCAATTGATTATCTTAAAATTATAATGTAACGTTACTTTAGAATAGTATTCATTTTTAGATTGTTTTGTGAAGTATCTGCTATGGTGTAGTTTTCATATTGTGGATTAAGTACAACAGGGAGTTATGTAGCTGTGATGTAGCTTTCCTTTTACACAAGAGGGAGAGTGGAGTGCAGACCATGTACATGGAACTCCTGCCCAAATCAATGCCTTCTCAGACATGTTACCCAAAATCACAGCCTTTCCAGACTTGGTCTCAACTATCTGCCCTTCCCAGGGAAGATCTTCCCAGGTGTGCCCGAGGACTTAGGAAAGCAGAACAGCACCGTTACCATTTGCTTACATGTATGTTTATTTTTGTACCAAAAGCAGAAAAGTAATCTTACTTCTTCATGCTCTAAAATAATTTTTCCAAATATTTGCTTCCACAACTTTAAATTGACATATACATTTATATACATAGGCATATATGTGACTGTGTGTGTGTATTATTTTGTTTTAAACAACTCTTCAAATAGAAGAGGGTCTCATTTTGTTAGGTACATGGTTTATGCAATTTTGGGATCTCTGTTTAAGGAAAATCAACAAAGTGATATATATGCAATTAAGTATGCATTCCATATGTGTGTGGAAACAGTCACAAAAAAATGTACAACTATACAAAACTGGCCAATTAAGTAAATATACAGGAAAACAACCGCATATATATATATATATATATATATATATATATATTTTTTTTTTTATTCATTCATTGGTTGATGGGCATGCAGGTTGTTTCCAAATCTGTGGATTGCCTTTTCACTCTGATGTTGATATCTTTTACTGTGCAAAAACTTTTTAATAAGATGAGATCTCAGTTGTTGATTCTTTTTTTTTTAATTCTTTAACATTTTATTTTAAAGATAATAAAACCCAACAAAATGAAATGGAATAAATATGATCAAAAAACAGCAGTGAAATTTTTACAGAACATCAAAGCAGAATATTAGGAAAACAGCAATGACTACCATAGTATATCTTGTTATCTTCACAGTAGTTTTCAATTCCATCAGATGTAGCAAAATCAGACCAAAACAAAACAGAATAAAACCAATCAAAACAGAATATTGAGTAAAGCCAAAAAAAAAAAAAAGAACAAAACAGCGAGGACAATATTAGACTTCAAAAACAAGATAGAAAAAATCTCCCATATTTGCCATATTGCACACTGTATCCTCCCTGTAGATGCTCGGACTGCCGGCCCCAAGCTTGTAAATTCAACCAAACACTACAAGCTCTCAGTTTCTTTTTGTACCTCAGTTGCTATCAACTCAGGCTGACCTCCAAACCAGCTGGTGGCTTACAGGGTGAAGAGGTTTGGTGATTCTCAGCCTGCATGCCAATTGGCTCACAGGAGGTGCTGCTTTTTCTCTTTCTGGGTCCCACTTGGTCTGCACAGCTTACGGGAAAGGCTGGCTAGTTGGCTCATTGATTGGCTCCTCCCAGTCCCAGCCTGGCTGATTCTCAGGAGTTGCTATCTGACTTTCCTCTTCCTGGGTCCTGCACCCAGTTGTTGATTCTTAAGACAAAAGTCACACGATCGTTTCAATAGACACAGAAATAACATTTGATGAAGTCCAACACACATTTGTGATAAAAACCTTCCAGAAAATTGGAATAGTTGATACATATCTGAATCTATTAAAAGCCATCTACGATAAGCCAACAGCCAATATCATAATAAAGGCTCCAAAAACAGCATGGTACTGGCCAGAAAATAGACATGAGCATCAGTGGAACAGATTGGAAGATGCGAAAACAAATCCAAATGCACTCGTCCACCTTATCTTTGACAAAGGGAGCAAACACATCCACTGAAACAAAGACAGCCTCTTTAATAAATGGTGCTGGCAAAACTGAATTTCCACATGCTGAAGATTAATACTAGACCCGTGTCTCTCACCATGTACTAAACTAAAATCAAAATGGATTGAAAGTCTAAATATT
>RJWT010011256.1:0-23398 GCA_004365215.1 Cuniculus paca
TCTTTTCTAGGGACTTCTTTAGAGCAAAACCACCAGGTGAGGCAGGTCCAAGGTGGGAAAAAATGGGAACTCCCAAAGTGGGCATGCAGCGGAACAGAATTATGGTCAACGAATAAGATTTTGAGTATCATTGTTCAGGTAAGAGTGATTAAATTGGGATCCAAGAGGGAAGTGAGTCACAGCAAGTGGGCATGAATACAGAACAGGGCCTTTTCTTGTAGGGGGTCAGGTTAGTGGCTCCTTCTAGCTTCCTCAAAGTGACTGATGCCTATTTAGAATATCAATTCCTGAGGTTTACACTTAGGGTGTGGGTGCCTTTGTTTTGTCTTTTGTCTTGAGATCTGACCCACATCGGGAGGTGTTTGTATTCCCCCGTAGTTACAAGGTATCTGGTCATCTACACTGGCTCCTTTGAGGGCCTTGCCCTGTCTGACTGCCTATAATATTTCTATCTAACTCAGCTGTCCATAACAGCATGATGCTTTTAATTCTTTCAGAAAGAAACCAAGAAGGGGATAACTGGGTTGAATGGACTTCTGGTTTTAGTTTTTTGAGGAATCTCCACATTGATTTTCACCAGTCTATGCTTCCACCAACAATGGAGAAGGGTTCCTTTTTTCCACAGCCCTGCCAGCATTTGTTATTGGTTGACTTCTTGGTAATACCCACTCTTTCCAGGGTGAGGTGGAATCTCAGTGTTGTTTTAATTTGTATCTCTCGAATGACCAGTGATGTTGAACATTTTTTCACATATTTATTTGCCATTTCAACTTCTGCATCTGAGATGTGTCTATTCATTTCAGATGCTCATTTTTAAAAAACTCTTTCACATTTATTTATTTTGGTACCGGGGATCAAACTCACAACCTCACACTTGCCAGGCAGTTGCTCGTGCTGCTGAGCTAAATACCCAGCCCACAAGACGCTCATTTTTGGATTGGGTCTTTAAATTTGGGAGAATCTGATTATTTTGAGCTCTTTATATATTCTAAATGTTAGTCTTTTGTCTGAGGAACAGCTGGTAAAAATTGTTTCCCACACTGTGGGTTGTTTCTTCACTTTGTTGGTAGTTTCTCTTGTGCAAAAGCTTTTTGATAAGAAGAGATCCCAGTTGTTGACTCTTTGTAATATTTCCTGTGTGATTGGGGTTTTGTTCATAAAGTCTTTACCTGACCAATGTCTTCAAGAGTTCTACATATTCTATCTTCCAGCAGGTTTAGTATTTCTGTTTTAATGTTTAGATCTTTGATCCATTTCAATTTTAGTTTAGTACATGATGAAGAAATATGGGTCTAGTTTTAATCTTCAGCATGTGGTGAGCCGGTTTTTCCAGCACCATTTATTAGAGAGCCTATCTTTCTTCCAGTGAAGGTGTTGGGGTCAAACGTTTTATAGGAAATGGAGTTGCAAGAAATTCCGGCCAGAATTTGGGGTTTGGAGAATTGCGATGATGTTTCAGAAGAAAATAACATGACTATATTTGAATAAATATGTAGGTCTTTGTACATGAATATATGAAAAAAATGTAGATTGCTGTACATGAAAAAAATAAGCCCCTCTATGTTTTTTGCAGCAAAAATTAATATAAGACCTAGTCTTATTTTCAGGAAAATAATGGTATAATCATTTGTTCCTTCTGGTGACCTGGCTCATCTGTGGCTCTCAGGGAATGGGGAGGGACAAGTTACTCATTAACATTGACTCAGGTATGATCAAAAAGGGCTTACTATAAATAAGAAAAGGTATTCCTTCCACTCAGGAAATTCTAAGGGTTTTAGGAACTCTGTGGCAGGAAGCGGGGACAAAGACCATTTTTATCACACCACATACTTTCTCTATGGGTGGAAATCAACTTTCCATCCTTCTGCCTCAGGTTCCTGAGTAGCTGGGATCTGTTCTTGTTGTATTAATGTATATTAATATCAGAGACCTGGCCACGATCCCCAATCTCCCAAATGAGTGTATGGCGAAGGCTTAAATAAATGAGACAAGTGGTATGATTTTAGGGCTCCAGGAGGATCAAAACCATATAGTAGTTTGAGACTCTGGGGGCTGAGACAAGGAATGTCTCTGGGTGGCCTGTATTTAGTTTTCAAACAAGGAAGAGATTACAATGGAAAATCCAGGAAACTGAGCAGGATCTTGGGAGTGGTTCAAGGGCTTTGCCAAGTAATAGATTATGTTAATTTAGGGGAAGTATTTTAGGAGAAAATCTACAGGTTGACTTTCACCACAGGAGCTGAAATGCCTGTGGCTAAAATCTCTATCTTGTTAATTAGGGTTGGAGCCAGGTGTCCTCAGCTGTGGCCTTACCTTGCCCTTTGAGGCATCTCTTTGTTTTTGGGTCAGCCACGCCCTGCCATGCCACAGCCCAGCACATATGTTCAATTTCCAGCTTCAATGGATCCCAACATATTAAGACAAAGGGAAATGTTAAATTATGATTCAGTCATACTATGAAATGTGAAGAAATTCCTCTCTCTCTCTTTCTCACTCATTGTTTCTCTTTTCTCTGTCTACCTCTTTCTCTATATGTAAAGATTTCTAAACTAAACTGCAAAATAAGAACAGAAAGATGTAGAACAGAAGCTGGGATTTAGCTCAGTGGCACAAGCACCTGCTTGGCAAATGCAAGGTCATGAGTTCAATCCTCAGTACCAAAAAAAAAAAAAAAAATAGAACAGCAGACACAGAATGACTTATTCATACATACACAAATTCAGCCCACTTTGTGCTGAGTGTGGGTACCTGAGTGTGGGTACCTCGTAAAGAACTGAGGTTTATTTCTTACGGTTCTGGAGTCAAGAATGACAAGGTTCTACATCTGCCAGAAGCAGTCACAAAGGCTGTGCTATCCTTTTGGGGGCTCCGGGGTGCGGTAGACCCTCTAGAGCAGTGATAGCAAACCTTTTTTTTTTTTTGGCACCGGGGATTGAACTCACGACCTTGTGCTTGCCAGGCAGGCGCTTAGGCCGCTCAGCTAGATCCCCAGCAGCAAACCTTTTAGAGATGAGTGTCCAAACTGTACCCCAAAGCCCACCTACTTATTGCAAAGTGCGAATGCTGCATTAAACCTAAATACTGAGGTTTCAGTTTAGCAAAAACAACTCCTGCATTAACATTTTTTGCCTTAGAAGAAAAACAGCACACGTGCCATGTGTTTACCACCATGTTCTAGAGAGTCTTTGTAGGTTCTTGTTGTGTCCTGAAGAAGGAATTGGACAAAACAATGTCTCGCTACATAGTTTAGGCTGGCCTTAAACTCACTATGTAGCCCAGACTGGCCTTGAATTTGCAGCAATTCACCTGCCTCAGCCTCCTGAGTGCTGGGATTATAGGCATACTCCATCATGCCCAGCTACATTTATTAAAGGTAAGAAAAGAAGTATGCCGTGCGGAGTGAGAGGTGGCCACTGAAAGGGTGAGAACACAGTGGCCATGAGGTTGATGGCCACCATCTTTTGTGTCCCTCATTCTGACATCAAATTTAGGCCATTCTATCAAAAGCCTACATGATCTCATGCCAGAAGAATTAAAGATAGCATTTTCTGATTGGTTCTAGGTGCAGCCCTTGGGAACTATAGTCTGTACATACATGTGTCCTGGATCTCTGTGATTGTCAGGTCATGCCCATTCACCACACCCTAACCTCCTGTCTCATTTCCCCCTGAGAGACACACATCCCCAGCATTTTTTATGGGTTACTGAGAGTGTGGTGGTCTCTGTCTACATATAGTTACTTCGGTCTGAAAGAGGCCATAGACTCTACAGAGAGCCCTTCCCCTCCTCATTGTGGCCCAGGAAGTTTATATTTATAATCCCACAGAGAAGTTATTGGAATTCTAGCAAGCTAATTCCAAAATACCACTTCCAAAGCAACCCATGGTGAGAATAAAGACATTAGGACATGTGTACAGTTATGGGGAGCCAACAGGGTTCTAAGTCGAGCCCAGATGGTGGTTCACTGGAACAAAAGCCTCAACCCAGGGCCCAACCAGGGTTTCATTTGTTCTCTCTGAGGGGTGTGGCTTGGGGAATGAGTGACAGTGAGAGTGGTGGGAAATACATGACTGCTGTGAGCTGGGCTCGGTAGGAGGTCTGAGATCACCTTTGTGATGTGCAGAGGGCAAGAAATGCAGAAAGAGCAATCTGCATAACATAACTGAGGTAATATTTTAGGTCAGTGCTTCAGCTCTGATGTGTAGTCTTTTCTGCCCTGGGAAGTCATAGCCTCTTTTTTGAGCCTTGGTTCTGACTGACAGTGTGGAGCATGGCTCAACCATGCATCTGGGGAGTCACTGGGCAGGGTAACACTGACCTGTAACCTTGCTTCAGACATCAGCTCCTCAGTCAGCCCCATTTACATTGCTTAAAGCCAATTGAAGGGACAAAGAAATGGCCTAGCCAAGAGCCGGGCGTGGTGGCTCATGCCTGTAATCCCAGCACTCGGGAGGCTGAGACAGGCGGAACGTTGTGAGTTCGAGACCAGCCTGGCCTACAAAGTGAGCTCAAGGCCAGCCTGAATGGCATAGTGAAACCCTATCTCAAAAACAGGGCTGGGGATCTAGCTCAGTGGTCTAAGCGCCTGCCTGGCAAGCGCAAGGTCGTTAGTTCAATCCCTGGTGCCGCAAAAAAAAAAAAAAAAAAAAGAAAAGAAATGGCCCAGCCAGCTCTGTACATAGCAGTACGCAGAGACAGGGCCAGGTTTAGCTAAAATGGAGATAGCTGCTCTTCTTTTCAAGGAGAGTCAAGGAGAGTCGTCTGGGTGGCTCGTAGGCACTGTCTACTGGTGGTTGTGTGCTCTCCAATTACCTTGGGATGGAGTGGCTCACCAGCTGGGCCGAAAACAAAATCTGTCAGAAGACAGTGAGAATGGGGTTAGTGGCCATGTGTGGAAAACTGCTGAGCTGCTTGTTCAATGGGAGAAAGTTTGGTGAATTTGTCAGGAGAGTCATGGGCTGTGGTCTGAGTCATCACCTGAAGCCCTGAATGGATAAACTTCATTATTAGGTTGAGGTTACGGAGCCCTGATATAAGAAGGAGCAACTAAGAAGATTCCCTGGTCTGTCAAAAAAGATAGAGTAGACAGATCTAACATATAGAACACGAAGCTTTATTTCCTGTGGAGGAGAAAGCGTGACAAAGAGGGTATTAGATAGACTACCAGAAGCCTGAGGGCTGTCACACTCGCAAGACTAGCCACATAATGGATAAAATTAAGAACAGGACTCCTAGTGCAGTTGCCCATTTAAGCTGTCTGCAGGGGCACATGGCACCAGCAAGGCATACTTGGCTTGAAAGCACAGGTCTTTGATGTCCTCTCTGCTTGCACAGGTCTGGGAAATCACCCATTCACAGGAGTGGCCAACCTCTGAGCCGGTGTTAAGAATAGCATGAGTCTTCATGGTAATCTCAGAGGCATCTAGGAGCATGGCCTGGCATAGTTCCAACAGGTAAAAGCCACGTTGGTCTTTACCAGAATTGGAGAATAGCCCTCAATTTTACTAGCAAATCTCTTCCTAGTCAGGGAGTAGAATGCTGTGGGACAATTTAATACTTATGGTTGAACGTCTGACCTTCTAACCGACATATTACAGCATGCATAAAGAAGCTTCTCCTTGACTCCAATTGTGGCTCTAGATCTAGAGGAGAGTTTTCCAGAGAAAGTAGCTAAAACAGAATAAGCCCCTTTTATAGCTATCTATAAGGAATTGAAATTACTTGCCCATGGTGACCAAGATCACCCAGGATTGCTTGCAGGGGATGGAATGTCTGTGGACACAGGTATTGCAGGGTACCTGGCCTCCTCAGTCCTCCTCGTTGGAGCAAGAGGTGAGGGCTTCAGCTGGCCTGACCCCTCTCTGGGAATGGGGACGGTCAATCCTTCAGGGCCACGGAAACTGGGGTGTGCTTAAAGCTCTGCTGATTGCTACGGTCATAACTTTGGGCTGTCATTTTTCTTGGCCCTTTTCCTTTCATCCTCATCTAGATCTCAACTGTCAGACACAGAAAAGGCCATGTTGTGGTCAGCGGTTGCAAGGAGAACAATTACATACAGGACACAGAATTTATAATATTATTTTATGATAGTCACCCAGAGTTAAATACAAGAAAGTGCAGGAAATCTGTCCATAACTCTAAATACCTAGAAAATCCAGCCAAGGACCTGGATCCCACAGCAATGTCCTGCATGAGTTCTGCTGAAGACCTAGAGCCCACGACAATGCCTCCCATGAATCCAGCTGGAGGCCTAGAGCCCATGACATTGACTCATGCAAGTCTGTTTCATGAATCTGCACTGGGAAGGCCCAAAGGTCAGTGGTGAAAGCCAGAAATTCTAAGCCAGTGGGATGAAGGATCTGTGCCAGTAGGTTGAGGGATCTGCACTGGAGCCAGGAAGCAATGCTCAAAATAAGGACCAGGGCTCCCCTGAAAAGTACCACAGCCATCCTCAGTGACAATGAGGTCCTGAACTCCTCCAACAGAGAATAATTGAATACAGGTCAGGAAGTCAGCATGACAACTTCTCCTGGAGATTAAACAGCACACATCTTCCTCTCTGGAGCCAGGAAGCGATGCTCAAAGCAAGGACCAGAGCGCCCCCAAAGTGAACTGTAGCCATTCTCAGGGGCAAGGTCCCGAGCCCCTCCAGTGATAACGACTGAGTTCGTATCAGGGAGGCCAGCACAACAAACTCCTCCAGGAGAACCAATGGCTCCAAATAACAACACTTAGGAGAACCCACAACGCTACACTCTTCCTCTCCACGTCTCCTTTTATGCTGGCGACTTTCCACAGGTGGGGCATCTACACTCAGCACCATGCCGATTGAATTCAGTTAGTGTTAAATTGACCACCAGTTTTTAATCCATAAGAGGCCATGTCCAGCAATTGGGTGATGGGGGCCTGGGGGCCCACTTGCCAGACCGCCAGGGTCTTCTGAAAGGTGGCCTGACCATTCTTGGCACTGTTGGAGATCTGCCACTGAGAACGAACCCTGGGCTGGAGTAGCCCCTCCACTTCCAGGACCTCTCCGGGGGGCAGGAGGAGCTGGGAGTTAGGAGGGTGCGAACAAGCCTCCTACTTCAGAGTGTCCGTGGGTGGGGCTGAAAGCTGCCTGAGGGTGTGAGGAGGGTACTGATTTGCTGGAGGAGTTTAAGGAGACCTCCTCCAGTGGTTGTTCTCATTAAACAGGCGGGAGAGAGCCTGAGAGACAGGTGGGCCGTTGAGAGCGGGAGCAGCAGTATTCATTCCCTCTTCCTTGGAGGTCTCTTTGGGTGCCGTAGTTCCTGGACCTTTCCGGAGCTAAAGAGCCACAAACACCAGAAAAGAAGGGATTCTACACTACTTTCCTTGCCTTCTGCAAAAAACTAACCGAAGAACAGAATTGTAATTTAGGCAGCCATTCTGCACCCATCTCTCGTGACTTCCTAGTTCACGCTGGACCCAAACAGCATTGCAATAGAAGCAAACTGTCAAAGACAAGCGTCGAGGCCTCATGACTCCAACTAGCTACCTGCATGGGGCCTAGGGGTGAGAGCAAGAGAAGCCTAGGTCCGGGGTCCTTCAGAGGGACACAGACCCACTGAGTCCCAGGGCAGCCTCTGGAAAACACAGCTGCACTCCCACACGTCTCTGGAGAAGCCAGGGTCACAGTGCCTTTCCTTGGTGTGCTCCACAGCTGCAGCCCACCATCACTCCTTCAATACCCCGGGCGACCCCGGGGCTCCAGCCAGCCACTGGAGAAACAGTGCCCCTCTCATTTATCCCCTCAATAAAAGCTTTGGCAATCACTTTAAGGTAAAAGCTTCTTTGTTAGCATTTAAGAGAAAAAAAAAATCTTAGAAAGTTCTAAGTAGAAGCACAGGGTCTGCAATCTATTGATTCCAGCTCTACTTTTGCACACGTGGTCAGTGGAGTTGACCTTCACTGACTGTTTCCTTTATTTTGCTCAGGCCAGCCGGCACTAGTTTGCTTGTTTGTTTGTTTGAGACAAGGTCTCACCACATAGTTCAGGCTGGCCTTGAACTCACTACATATCCCAGGCTGGGCTCAAACTCATGGCGATCCTCCTGCCTCGGCCTCTTGAGTGCTGGGAAAACAGATGTATGCCACCATGCCTGGCACATATTTTTTAATTGCCTGAATCTCTGTTAGAAAAAACAGGGAGGGGATCCAACCTGATTTAGAAGAAAAGAAGAGAGCACATGTGTTCTCTGAAAATAGAGTCCTTAGCTCTTACATGTAAAGGTTAGATTTCCTGGTGTCCATCAGGATGGTTGAAAAAGAAAATAGAGTTGGGCATGGTGGCACGCACCTGTAATCCCAGAACTCAGGAAGCTGAAGCAGGAGGATTGTCATGCGTTCAGGACCAGCCTGAACTACACAGCGAGACCCTGTCTCAAAAAGAAAAAAAAAAAATAGTGAACAAACAAGTCACCCACCCACAGGCTGCACCAAAACGGCTGACGAACGCGGTGAAAAGGCGGACGGGGATTGCTCCCTGAAGTCTCGGAAACAAGGCGCTGAGAAAGCGACTCACTGAGGGTATCGAGAGGCAAAGGCCATCCAGGGAAAAGCACAGATGAGACCGAGCACCAAAAGGCGCAGGCCTGGGCAGGGGCTACTCAAGCAGGCTCCCAAAAAAGCAAGAAAGCTGAAAACATATCAGAACAAAACAAAACAAACCAACAAAAAAATGGGGGAGCAAAAAGTCATACTGAACTCTAGTCGCACACATTGCACCTGAACAGCCCAGTGTGTGAGTGGGTTAATGACCAGCTCCGGCAGCCGCAGCCCCGGCCTGCATGCCCGGGAGGACACTGACCCGCAGCATCCTCGGTCCCCACCCGGGTGCTGCTGCGGGCCCACGCATGCGCTCACCCTGCCCGGTACGGCAGGGGCCAGACGGGTGTGGTGACCCGGCTGCTGACTCGGAGGCGCCAGAGGGAGGGACGCAGTGGGGCCCTGTCCTGGGGAATGGGAAGACTTCCATTAACTTCTCCCACCCTTCGCTCCCCAGCAGCCACCATTAGCCAACAGATGAAAGCCTTAGCAGGAAAAGTGGGGAGAAGCCGGGCCTGGTGGCACATGCCTGTAATCCCGGCACTCCGGAGGCTGAGGCAGGAGGATCGTTGTGAGTTTGAGACCAGCCTGGGCTACAAAGTGAGCCCTAGGCCAGTCTGAATGGCATAGTGAGACCCTGTCTCAAAAAGACAAGGGCTGGGGATTTACCTCAGTGGCCTAAGCGCCTGCCTGGCAAGCCCAAAGTCATGAGTTCAATCCCTGGTGCTGCAAAAAAAAAAAAAAGGGGGTGAGAAGCAAAGAGACACAGGGAGGCAGTGAGCAGCCAGTGCCTTCTCAGCCTGAGCTCCTAGGTCTCAGAGGACAGCCCGCAGAGCTGTGCCCAGAGGGGGCTGGGGCGGTGAGGAAGGCACTGACCTGCTGGAGGAGCTTAAGGGGACCTCCTGGTTGGCCCTGCTGGCCTTGCCAAAATGTTGCCAGGGTTCTGCTGTGCTGGAGATTCTTTCCAGGTGTTGTTGTGTTTTTTGTTTGTTTGTTTGTTTGTTTGAGACATGGTCCGTAGCTCAGCCTACCCTTGAACTCACTTTATAGCTGACTGGCCTCGAACTTGCAGCGATCCTCCTGCCTCAGGCTCCCAAATCCTGGGATTACTGGTGTGCACCACCGCGCCAAGCATCTTTCTAGGTTCTTGTCCTGAACAAGGAATGGGACAAAACGAGGGAAAAACAAATGAGGTTTTATATTCATTAAAGGTAGGAAAAGACATATGCTCCACAGGGGAGAGGGGGCCACTGAAAGGGTGAGAGCACGGTAGCCATGAGATTAATTAATGGCTGCCATTTTTTGTGTCCCCCTTTCTGAGATCAGGTTTCCGTCGTCCTATCAAAAACCTCCTTGATTTTACAGCAGAAGAATTGAGGATGTTTTCTGATGTTTCCAGATGCAGCCCTCGGATACTTTTTCTATGCATGACTGGTGGGACACCACCCCCTTGCCCAGCCGGCTGCCCGTGCCCTAACCTCCTGCCTCAGTTCCATGAAGAAAGGCAGAAGGGTAAGAGTCTGAGTGTGTATGCAAGGGCAGAAGGGTGACATGCCTTTTATCAGAAACTCATCCCCAGCTGAGGGCTGCAGCATGTGCCTGTGATCCCGGCATTCAGGAGGCTGAGGCAGGAGATTTCTGTGGTTTGAGGGCAGTCTGGACCACATAGTGAAACAGTCTCAAGAGAAAAAGAGAAAGAAAACCAGCCATTGCCATGATAGCTAATCCCATTAATACATTTTGAGGGGAGAATGAGCTAATGATCTTTTAAAGATCCATGCTTGGGCGGGGGATCTAGCTCAGCAGCCTAAGCACCTGCCTGGCAAGTGCAAGGTCGTGAGTTCAATCCCCGGTGCCACACACAAAAAAAAAATAAATAAAAAATAAATAAAAAAAATAAAAATTAAAAAAAAAATCCATGTTCACCAAGAATGGCGGTGTGTGACTATAGACCCAGTGGGAGGCTAAGGCAGGACGTAGAGTTTGATCCTAGCCTAGACATCATGTCATATATAAGAATAGAATGGAATAAAATAGAACAAGATAGAATAAAGTAAAATAGAAAGGTAGAAAGGGTTGGGGGGGTAGATCAGTGGCAGAGTGCTTGCCTAGCATATGAGAGCCCTGGGTTCATCCTAAAATTGTAAAAAGAAAGAAAAATCGCACCTGTCAACACTGTTGCCTCGTGTATTAATTTTGCAACACATGAATTTTAGGGGTCATTTGAATCGTCACACACACACACACACACACACACACACACACACATTGCATAGAAAAAAGATCAAAGACCTAATTTGGAGCTGTCAAGGTGAACTTTCTCTAAGGTATTGTTTGTTGATTGGTTGGTTTTTTGAGATAGGGTCTCACTATGTAATTCAGGCTATTAAAGACCTCAATATTACAGCCCAGGCTGGGCTCAAACTCACAAGGATCTTTTTGCCTCAGCCTCCCAGGTGCTGAGATTACAGGCATGTGCCACCACACCCAGCCCAAATTGTTTCTTATTTTCAAAAACACAGATACAATTTACACATCACGAATTATCCCCCTAAAGTACACAAATTTGTGTAACCATCACTACGGTCCAATTTCCTTACCCCATAAAGAAAGCTGTGTGCTGGGTGTGGTGGCTCACACCTGCAATCCCACCCAGCATTTGGGAGGCTGAGGCAGGAGGATCGTTGTGAGTTCGAGACCAGCCTGGGCTACAAAGTGAGCTCAAGGCCAGCCTAAACATGAGACCCTGTCTCAAGAAGACAAGTGCTGGGAATTTAGCTCAGTGGCCTAAGCCCCTGCCTGGCAAGTGTGAGGTTGTGAGTTCGATCCCTGGTGCTGCAGGAAAAAAAAAAAAAAAAAAAGGAAAGCTGTGTCTATTAGCAGTCATGCCTTCCCCCTTTTTCTACCTCCTGTCTCCATGAATTTTCTATTTTGGATGTTTAGTATAAATAGAATCATGACCTTTTATGCTGACTTATTTATTTTGGCACAAGGTCGTCAAACTTCCTGTACACTATCCCAAGTAATGGGACTCACTTCTTTTTAGGGGTCAGCACTGTTCACTGCATAGCTGTTCCACCATCTGCCACCCCTTCGTCTGTCCGTTTTCACTGCTGGGAGTGGTGCTGTTCTGACGACCCACGCACATTCCTGATTCTCGAGTGTGTGTACCTGCAGTGCGGTGACCGAGTCACGAGGTGAGTCTCTGCTTCACCTGCTGACGCATGGCCCACATCTTTGCCACAGAAACTGTAACCATTGTGCCTCCCCTTTGGCGACCTGTGAGGTTCAGATCTCCCCACATCGATGTCTGTACTTGGTCGTGTCGTTTGGGCTCTAGGCATGTGAGCAGGTGTGAAGCACCATTGTTTTTGTGCTGGACACTGAACCCCAGGCTTCATGCATGCCAGGCAACTGGTCTACTAGGCAGCCACAGCCCAACTCTCACAAAATGACCTTGACTGGCTGGGAAATCACATCCTTCTTCATTCTCCTGACCTTAAGCAGCTGGGGCTTCATGTGCTTGTTGGCCACTTGTATATTTTCTTTGGTGAAATGCCTGTTAGGCTGGGTGTGGTGGTGCAAACCTGTAATCCCAGCACTTGGGAGGCTGAGGCAGGAGGATCCCTGGCAATTTGAGGCCAGCCTGGGTCACATAGTGAGCTCAAGGCCAACTGAAACTACACAGTGAGACCCTGTCTCAAGAAAAAAAAAAACAGGAAGAAAGGCCTATTCAAATATCTCTCCTCCCCTTTTCTGTGAGGCAGGATCTCACGAAGCAGTGCAGGCTGGCCGTGAACTCACTATATAGCCCAGGCTGGTCTTGAACCAAACAATCCTGCTACCTCAGCCTTCTGATTGCTGAGATAACAGGTATGTGCAACCACACCTGGCCAAAAGCTTTTATTTTTGAAGTCTAATTTAGATAGTTTAATTGCATATGCTTTAGTATCATATCTAAGAAACTGCCGATTCATCTAAGATCACAACAATCTATGCTCATGTTTTCTTCTACAAGTTTTATAGTTTTTAACTCTAATGTTTAGGGAGTTGATACTTTTAAGGTAATTTTGTGTAGGGTAATAGATCAGATAGTTCCTGTCATGACCCATTGAGATGAATATTGCTGACTTTAAGGCACACAGAAGCTCCCGGTGACTGGGAGAGAGTAGTACTGCATGATTTGCTTAAAGAAACGGTCAACTATACAATGATCATTGAATAAAATACACAGCAGGATCAATCCTATTACTTCACGGTCACCTGCTGTGTTCACCCTCCTGGCAGCTTCTAATTGTTTTCAGGAGGACGCAGACTTGCCGCAGGCGGGGTACAGCACAGGCAGTTCCTGAAAGCAGTCCAGTCCCAGCAGCATCCCAGACAATAGGGCACCACCGGCACATCACATGAGACCACGTCAGAGGAAAAGACTTGCATGTTTCGACGTGAAACCTTACAGTTTCATATCTGTGGATTCTTGTCCCTGTGTACATTTATTTCTTGTAGGTGAGCCTTATGCAGAATTCATTAACTTCTGGGATCACCGGGCACCAGACTTTCCATTACGTCATTGCCCCAGCTACCCAAATGCTGCTCAAGCTGGGGGGGGGGGTCAGTGTTCCCATGGTAACTCCTTGTGGGCACTGCCAGAAGTTCAGCATGTTTCCTGGGGCCGCAGGGCGACAGAGGGTCCCTACTGGCAGCCAGAGGGTAGAAGCCAGGGGTGCTGCTAAAGACCGACCCTACTTTGTGCAGGTCAGCCCCCCCCCAAACAGGCCCAGATGTACCAAGTGCTGAGGCTCAGAAACCCCAACTAGATAGGTGGTGTGCTTGAAAAATACTGAGAATGTTTAAATTTTTAAAAATTTATTACAGTAAAAGGAGACATTGCCAATGAGATGTTATAAATGTATATTAATTCTGGAAATAATGTCATATTAACCTTCCAAAGTTTTTCTTGCTTTTCAAAATTGTTTTAATGATTTTGAGTCTTTTGGATTTTCATATCAATTTTAGAAAACCTGCCAATTAAAATAAGACTGGAATTTTCTTTAGATTATTAGATGAGTTTTTGGAAAATTGTTACCTTCGTGTGTTTCGCCTTAAAATGTTTCTTAAAATCTTCAATTCCTCTGTAATGTTTTCCAGTTTTCTGTACATAGGTCTGGTAAATTTTGTGATGAGATTTATCACTATCACATATTTTAATACTCTTGTAAGCAATGTGTTTTGTTTTTGTTTGTCACCATGAAGTGGAAGTACGGTAGCTTTTCATTTTAAATTAAAAAAAAAAAAAGACACACTACCATTAATCCTGTCCAAATACTAGTTCAAGGCCAACCTGGGCTACATAGTGAGTTCAAGACCAGCCTAAACGACATAGTGAGATCCTGTCTCAAAGAACAAAAAAAAAGAAAAAAAACTTCCCTAGCTCCCCACACTTGTATCCTATCATTCTTGCCACTTTCTAAAGCAGTTCTGGAAGTCCTCTTTCATGTCTTGAGCTGTATTGTGGTGGCTGCCTCGACGTCCTGAATAAATTCAAAATATTTGCCTCTCATGGTCAGTTTTTACTTTGAGGAAGAGTCAGAAGTCACATGATACCAGATTCCTAAATCGGGTGGATGAGGACACATTGGAATGTTTTTTACAAGCCTTTTTTTCATCGAATGACAGTAGCAGCATTCACCGTATTTTTGAACACCTTGTAAAAACACTCAGAAAAGAGGACTTCCCAAACTGCTTCAGAAAGTGGCAAGAACGGGGTGTGTTCAAAGCAAGAGAGAGCATTTTGAAGGTGATTACCGGCTATGTGCCTTTTGCTGTCATAAATTTATTTAAATATTCACCATACATTTTGATTACCCCTTTTAAAACCATCATATTATATATTTAAAATCATCATTCTATACATGAAATGTATGGTATAGCGACTGACACTTTAAGTAATAACTATTAACTCACATTAAAAAAAATAGATGATATCAGCTGGGCATGGTGGCTTATGCCTGTAATCCCAGCACTCGGGAGGCTGAGACAGGCGGATCGTTGTGAGTTCGAGACCAGCCTGGGCTACAAAGTGAGGTCAAGGCCAGCCTGAACGGCATAGTGAGACCCTGCCTCAAAAACACCAGGGCTGGGGATCCAGCTCAGCGGTCTAAGTGCCTGCCCGGCAAGCGCAAGGTTGTTAGTTCAATCCCCGGTGTTGCAAAAAAAATAAATAAATAAAAATAAAATAAAATAGATGATATTAACATCCTAATAAAAACAATAGTTTAGGGGTTTTGCTTTTGTTATTTTGGAGTATGAGGTATCGAATCCAGAGCCTCGCATATGTCAGGCAAGCACTGTGTCCACGAGCTACATCCCAAGCCCTGCATTTGGGTTTGTTCATTTGTTTTTTATGTCAGGCTTATTTAGTAAACTTTGTGCAGAATAAAATCCAGCCCTTTACAGTATACAGTTCAGAGAGTTTTGACAAATGTACGCAATTATGTGACAACCACCACCACAAGCAAGGTATCAGTCTTGCCACCCACAAAATTTCCTCTTGCTTCTTTGTTAAGAAAAAAAAAATCCAGCCAGGTCTGGTGGCACAGGTTTATAATCCCAGCTACTCAGGATGCTGAGGCAGGAGGATTGCAAGTTCAAAGCCAGCCTATCTCGAGCTAAAATTTCAAAAGGACTGGGAATACAGTTCAGTGGTACGGTACCCATGAGTTCTATCCCCAGCACTGCAGGAAACAGCAGCAAACCATCCAAGCTGGGGGCGTGGCCTCAGTGGCCTCATGCCAGCCCAGCCACAAGCAACCACTGGTTTGCTCTCTGTCCCTGTCATTTGTGTCTTTTTTCTAAAGGGCATGTAAATAGAATCACAGAGCACATTGCTTTGTGAGCCTGGTTCCTTCCCCTCACATGATGCTTCTGCCATCCTCCCGCGTTGGCGTGCATCAGTGTCTCTGCTCCTTGCTACCCGATTTGCATCTGATTGTTGGTAGGCAGCAGGCTGTTTACTCATTTCCCCGCCGGTGGACTCCTGAGTTATCTGCCCAGAGGAAGGTTGCTAAGGGTATGTTTAATTGTGTCCAGCTGTTTCCACAGGGACTATCATTTTGCATTGTTGCGTTATTGATCCAAATTCTCTTCAGCACTTTGGTGCTATTGTTTTGGTCTTGCTCTGCATTTTAATTTTTGCCATTCTAGAAGACAGGTACTGGCATTTTATCATGACTTTCTGTTTCTGTTTTAGTTTGTTTCCAGAGTTTCACTGTGTTACCCAAGTAAGTCTTGAACTCCTGGCTCAAGAGTCTCCTGCCTTATCACACTTCCTCTTTTCTTCTCTCCGTCTCTGTTTCTGTTTCTGTCTCTGTGTGTGTCTCTCTCTCTTCTTGAGACAGGGTCTCCTAGTGTAGTTCAGAATGCCCTTGAACTCACTATGTAGTCCAGGCTGGGTTTGAATTTGCAGTGATCCTCCTGCCTCAGCCTCTCCAGTGTTGGAATTATAGGTAGGTGCCACCAGGCCCAGCTCGCACCTGCTTTTACAGTGTTTTGAATTTGAATTTGCATTTCCCCTCATACCTAGCAATGTTAGACCCTGATTATTTTATAACATAGGCCAGTCTGACTGCTTTAAATCTCACAGGAGACTCCGTAGGTAGGCAAGAATGCGCAGCTCACCCATGCGGACTGGAGTTCGGTGCTTGCCTGCCCCCAGGCCCGCGCCCCACTACCGGCCTGGGCCGCGTCTCTGCAGGTGCACACCAGCTGCTGCCTTGCTCCCGGGCCTCGCGCGTCCTGTGTGCTCGGGCTGCAGCGGTCCCCGTCAGCTCACTGTGTAATTAGAGGCTGGCAGTGCCCACGAGTCTCATTTTTAGGATCCCGTGGGCTCCACTTGGCCCAGAGTAGGTTATACTTCAGGATTTCGCCGCATAGACTTCTGGTCTTCTCTTTGCTCCTCAAGGTTCAGTTTCTCAGAAAGTGCTTCCAAGAGCAGGCAGAGCCGGACAGGTAGGGGACCCAGGGCTCATGCCGCGGTGACCGTCCACGCCGGCCTGCGCAACTGCCCAGCGACGGCGCCACGCACAGTGCAAGAGGCGGGTTCGGCGGATCTGCGCGTTCACGGACTCGTCAGCGCTCAGATTGATCCAAGGCCTTGCACGTGCTTAGCACCCGGCCACGCCCCAGCCCCCGCCGTTTTTTTGTGTGCGTAAGTCTAACCTGTGCAGTAGTCGGATGCTCCTCCACTGCCCATGTTGGGGGAGCTGGCTTTATTTATTTATTTATTTATTTATTTATTTATTTATTTATTTAAATTAAGGAACCCAAGCTCTTACTTTGGGTTAGAGACAAAACCTACCGGATCTCTTTTTCACCTAGGGTCGAATGTCTGCCCAGGCACAGGGTGTAGATAGCACCATTCCCCACCATTGCATCTGCAAGAATTTAGAAGTTGAGCTTGGGTGGTGGCACATGCCTGTAATCCCAGCACTCGGGAGGCTGAGGCAGGAGGATAGCAGTAGGATCCATACTGAGGCAGGAGGAGCCCAGCCTGGGTTGCATAGTAAGTTCAAGGCCAGCCTGAACTACCTAGTGAGACCCTGTCTCAAAACAAAAAACAAAAACAAAAATACCAATAAATAAAAGAGTTCAGAATCATAAAGGACCAGAACTACATGGCAATGACCTACCTATGAGGACCAAAAAAAAAAAAAAAAGTGGGGGGAGGGAAAGAAAAGAGCCAGCAGCCAGGCTCTCTCTGTGGGCTGGCTCTGCTCAATGCCAGATGAAAGACTGCCCACCCTGCCTGTCCAAGGCAGCCTGACAAGGGAAAGAGATGAGCTCAGCTTTCTTAAAAGCCACTTCGGCACATTCTAGAACTGCCTGCTGCAAATTCATTTGCTTAATTTTAATGTTTTGAGTTGTGCCGGCTGGAAGACTTGTGAAGGCAACTTCCCTCCCAGTTAAGGACACCAGCAAGCTGAGCCCTTCAGGCTCTCATATCAGGGTCACAGGAAAATAAATTCAAAATATAAATGAAAATAAATAGAATAAACAACTCCGTGTGTGTGTGTGTGGTACTGGACATTGAATCCGGGGCTTTCATGCTGAGCTGCATCCCCAGCTCCTTATTTATTTAATTTTGAGACAGGTCTTGTTAAATTGCCCAGGCTTGGTTCAGACTTGCAGTCCTCCTGCCTCAGCCTCCCAGAATGCTTGGATTGCAGGCATGTGCCCCCATTCATGGCTACAAGTTTTAAAAGAAAAAAATACCTACGGAATGTTTCCTATGTGCTAAGTTCTGTGTATATTATCTAAGTGTATCTAATTTTATTTTACTTTTTTCAGTACTGGAGACTGACCCTGGGGCCTTTCCACTGAGCTACCTCTCTAGCCTTTTGTATTTTTTATCTTGAGGCAGGGTCTCACGAGGTCACTAAGTTGCCCAAACCAGGTTCCAATTTGCTGTCCTCCTGCATTGGCCTCCAGAGAGTGCTGGGATTCCAGGCAAGTGCCACCACACCTGACTCTAAACTTATCTAATGTCACCTAACAGACATTGGTGATGTGTTATGAGACCCTAAATAGTTTAGTAATTTGCCCAGTGCTATTTGGGTAGTTTGAATTTGAATTGGGGCTGGTCTGGTTCTAGCTGTGTAAGGTTGTGACATGATCATCCAGGGGAAGGGCAAACTCCCTGCTAAAAGTCCTCAGTGTTCGGAGTAGTTATCACACCATGTGAGCCTGGGGGTCAAAGCCTAAAACTCTGCCAGCCACGCAAGCACACCTGGGGAGACCTAGTGATGCCCACAGCCAGGGATGGATTAAAAGGCAATGTCAGGCCAGTCGTGGTGGCACATGCCTGTAATCTGAGTACTTGGGAGGCTGAGGCAGGAGGATCACCATGAGTTTGAGGCCAGCCTGGACTACATAATGAGACCCTGTCTTAGACAAAACAAAAACAAACACAGGCAACATTGGGGCTTGAGCAAAGGGTTAGGACTGGGGTTTAGAGTCCAGAAATAATTGACACAAAGGAGAGGTCAGGAAGGTGCAGGAATCCAGCAGCCAAGGCCTGGGGCCTGCATCCTCAAGTACAGGGGCTGACCTTGATGTTCCAGGTGTGGCTGAGTGCTGTATGTCGCCCACCCAATCTTCACACCAACTTTTGTAGATGAGGAAACTGAGGCAGAGAGAAGTTAAGTCAATTGTCCCAGATCCCCAGAGGTGGTGGAACTGGGATTCAAATGGGGTTTTAACCATCAGACCAGGCTATGTGGTAAGAATCTGCACCTGTCAAAAGCCAGACAGTCTTAGTATGGTCTGCAGAAAGGATTTCAGAATTGAGCAGGAGCTGGACATGGTGGCACATGCCTATAACCCCACCACTCTGGGAGGCTGAGGCAGGAGGCCTGCCAGTTCAAGCCTGGCATGAGCAACTCAAGAGAATTAATGAGACCTTATATCAAAATATCAAATAAAAATAAAGAAGGGCTGGGAATGTGGCTCAGTGTGAAGGCCCTGGGTTCAATCCCCAGTACCACTGATAAAACAAGCAAGCAAGCAAAAAGAAATGCTGAGTGGAGATGATTGTGCAGAGAGGGGGCTGGTGGAGAGGGATGGTCAGCAGTCACGGTCACAAAGGAGTGGAGTGGGGGAGCCGGCTAAAGGAGACAAGGCAGGAGCAAGCAGAGAGGTGGAGGGACCAGGTATGTGCATTTCAAGGGGAGTAGAAGAGGTGGCAGGAGACCCACAGTGTCCAGTGCTGCAGGAAGGTGGGGACCGCAGGGCCTTAGTGAAAGTCACTGGGACTGGCTGTGTCGCTGAAGATCTGTTCTATATGGATACAGCTTTGGCTACTGTAACAAGCCCAAAATAACTGTCAGAAGTGTGTCGTCCTCACACAGCAGTCCAGGGCCAACACGGTGGAGCCACGCTGTTGGGGCTCCTTCTAGCCCGTGGCACGGCTGTCCTTGGTATGATATTTTCATCTTAGGTATGAGACGACTCTTCCTGATGTCTCCCACATTCTAGCCAGCGTGAAGGTGAAAGCAAAAGTGGATAGCATGCCCCCTCCTTTTCAGGAAATGGCCTGGAAGTTAAGCAGACGGCAACACCTAGCTGCAAGGGAGTCTGGGAAAAGTGATTTCAGCTGGACTGTTGGTCACAAGTTACAAGTGGTGGGTTCTACTTCAAAAGGAGGATGACAGCATGTGTGGAGGTGTAACTCTCTCCAGTTGAGATCGTTGGTCACCTTGGAGTGGACTCCAGGAGTCTGCAGGGAGATGATGGTCACTGGAAATAAACAGAGACACTCCTGGTAATCTGAGGAGCAGAGAATATGGAGGAACTAGGTATATTTGTGGAGAGCAGGAAAAATCAAGAGGGAAGAAAAACTAGATGCTGGAGAGGGCAAGGAATACTTCTTTCTTGAAGCAAGAGAAAAGACAACGAGTCATGATCTAGAGGCATTATCTGGTAAAGAATAAAACCTTAGTTAGCAATCCTGGGTTCAGGGGGCCCAATCCCGACATGAGGATAAGATCTCCTGCCTTGCTAAACTGTGTTTCCAAATGCGAAAGCTGCAGGGAGCTTAAGAAATCTGGGGGAAGCTACATCTGCTGGACCAGCCTGCAGCCGCCTGAGGTCAGCCTGCCTCTGCGGAGGAGGCTAATGAACACACAACCTCTTCCTCCTACAGTTACAAGGCCACTTCCAACTGGAAAGCCGCATAGATACCACGGACACAGAGCTGCCCTCAGCTAATGTTGGTTAAATAAGTGAACACATGCATGAACGAACACGTTCCACTCCTGTGACTCTGAAGGGCTGCGTGTGTCCGTGTATTTACATTGCTCTCCACGTAGGGCAACCCATGCAGGCTGACATTACTCTCAGTAGGCTCTGTTTCCAAACCTGCTTCCTCTGCTCTGAAGCCTGAGCGCTATGGGCTCCCCAGTCTTCCTGGGATGTGGATTTTGTTTACTAGGCAGCACCTGGGTCCTGGGTGAGGACCTCCTGGGGCTGACTGCTGGCTTTCTGCACCATGAGGAAGTGGCCTCACCCACCCGCAGAGTGGTCAAGCTCACTTGGAGTGGGTGGGCGCTGTGTTCTACCCTCAGCACCTCTAAAAGAAGCAGGGAGGATCACACAATAGGCTTGTTTTTTGTTGTTTTGTCTTGGGAAAAGAAAAATACTGTATCCAAGTCGCAAAAGTTCTCTGTGCATATTTGTTTTCAGTTGCCGTGATGTTGCATAGGGGAACTCAAGCATCCTGACATTCAGACAAAGGAAACAAAGTCACCTCCCCTCACTGCCAGCTGCTCCCCCACTATTCTAGGAGGTTGTTTCAGAGATGATGGTGAGATGAGGAGAAAAAGCAGCTTGGATTTTGCCTCATCGGCCACCAGTCTCTCACCTATTGGGAGGCCTTTTATTATAAAGTCATCGTGCACCATGCCGTGCGCGAGACCAAGTGATGAAGAGCTTGGTGCCTGCTGCCACACAGGCTGGATGATGGCCTCTTCTGGGACGGTGTTCAAGGCCTTGGTGCCGGGTTGCTTCCTGTCAACACCCATCCTGGTTACCCTCAGACGCCCTCACAGCGCAGCGACAGTCTCCAGGTCGCAGCTCCCACTGCAGGGCTCTGCGGAGCAGGCTGAGGACGTGGTTTCTCATGGCCATTCCTCTTTCGGGCTCGGATGAGGAAGCACAGGCCTGCTTTTCTCCTCACCTCCGATGGCTGCTTGCCGAGACCGTTCACCTTGCAATGGGCAAAGCTTTTTTTTTTTTTCCCAGCACTGAGATGTGAACCAAGGGCCTCGTGGTTGGCGCTTGGCCCTTTAGCTATATCCGTAATCTTTTTTAATTTTATTTTGAGATAGGGTCTCACTAAGTTGCTCAGGCTGGCCTCAAACTTGCGACCCTCCTACTTCAACCTTACCACTTTTGTTCTACCAGCACCCAGAGAGGCCAGTCAGGCTGTTCTTGTCCAGAGGACAGAGAACATTTGCTTACTGGGCTTTTTTTCTTCTCCCGTGACCTCTTTCTTTCCATCCTACCCGGCCTACACTCCAAAGGGACTGCTTGGAGATGTTCCCTAATAAATGCACTAAAACTACAGAGCAGCATTTTTATTTAATCCTAGGTTACAAGTTGGTGCTAAATACTATCCACCCATTTTTGCCCACACAGTTATGGTCACCCAGAGAGACCTCTGTGACGTCTTTTGCAGAGAGACAGACTTCCCCCTCGCTGTCCCCAGGCTGACCCGGCCCGCCTGGCCCGCTTTCTAATTACAGAGAAGCCAAGGTGCTTTTGTGTCCGAATCTTGCCCCTGTGCTGCTGGATGCATCTGATATTTCATCCGCGGTATGGGCTTCAGGGTGTTGGATTGTAAGAAGCACACTGACAGATTGGAGGGAATGACCAGCAGGCAAGGACTCTGAAAAACCACCTTATACCAGAGGGAATCAAGGCCTCGGTCAGGGAAGAGAGGCCTTGTGGGTGACGTGGCCATCCAGACGCCTGCCCTCCGGAAGGGGGCAGAATCTGAGCCTTGAGCTCTGTCGCTCATCCAGCCTCAAGGGCTCCTCCCCTGCACCAACCCAGTTATACTAAAGTGGTGCAGACTGTTCTAGGAAAGCCTGTTCTGCCTCTTTACTAAAATCATCCCCGCAGAGATCAGCCAGGCCTCCACCAGCGATGTTCTAGACAGAATCCCTTTGCTGGGTGCGAGGCCGCTTTCCAAGTTCACAGTCACCGATTTCTATGCAGACAGAGGGTCCAGGGGCGGTTGGTGACTGTGATCCTCTTCAGCCTCGCTGCCTGCTTGCTCTAGACATCAGTCGGTCCGCACCTGTCAGTAGGATCCTTTGAAGTTCTGACGTGCTCTCCAGGAATTTCAGATGTTCCTTCTACAAGGTGACCTGGCCTGCCTCTTTACATTTGGAACTTCAAAGCTGCTTTGGGGCAGAAAGGTCTGCTTTGACCATTTGAAAGTAGTTTTTTTTAAAGAGGGAAAAACAAAACAAAACAAAAAAATACAAGAAACGAAAGAGACAAATAAATAACAATATCAAAAACCCCCAAACAATAACAATATAGGTTTTCAAAACAAGATGGTAGAAACTTAACAAAGGTTGTTATTTTGCATGGTTATCATCAAAAGAGTTACTCAGAATACCAGATACAGACATGCAAAATTGATCTAATCCTATGAATGTTAACTGTTTTGTTCCAAGAACTAACAGAATTAGTAGTACAATCATCTTAGCTATCTTAAGTGTATATATACAAATTTATATACTACTCAGCTATAAAGAAGGATCACATTAAGGCTTTTATAAGTAAATGGATGTGACTTGTGACCATACTCATAAGTGAAATAAATCAAACTCACATGTGTAAACACCATATCGTCTCCCTAGTGTAAGAAACTGAAAGAGTAAATATCCAAAATCTTCAAAAAATGTTATGAAAGGGTAAGAAACTGCTCAAAGGGGAAAAATAACTCAGGGAAAAGGAGAAAAGAAGGAAGAGAAAATTGAAAGGTTTCTAGCCCCAGGAAAACTGGCTTGAACTTTGGAAATTTGCTTTCAAAATTCACAACTCACCGATCCCTCGGGAGTGCACAGGCAGGCTGGTCAAGTCCCCTTTGCCCTCTGAGGGTGAGGCCCGCCTGGTCCAGAGTGCTCCAGGGCTGCCCACACAATCGAGTCACCAGGTGCTCTCCATGACAGGGGACCACCTGCTTCTGGTCTTGAAGGCTTCCAGGAGCTGGGGCTGGGTGCAGACACAGGTACTTCTTAATTTTCATTTTTTGGAGGTACTGGGG